>QFEN01000013.1:19618-46405 GCA_003316125.1 Auricularia polytricha
GGCGCGGTTGCTCGCAGAGCCCAGGCATCGACCCTCGACGCAACATCTCCTGTCCCTGGTATGAGACTGGTTGTGGGAAGTAACCCGGAGCAGTCGTTGATTTCCTAGGTGCCTGTTGCTGAAGAGACGCAATGTCTGACAACGGGGCGTTAGGGAGCCGAATTGGACCCTGTGGGCCGGCATCGATTGGCGGGCTCTGGGAGCTGCGAGGAATGGGGAACGTTGCGATGGAAGGGGATGAATAACTGGAAGGGGGGCCGGAGATAGAGCCAGGGGTGGGAGGCTGTGACGAATACACAGAGACTGCAAAATTGTTGGCACGTGCGCAACGTGTTTAAAACAATGAAACTTACCATTATCATCCCAGTCGCTGACAGCGCCACCACTTGATGCGGTGCTCGAAACGGAGCTACGCCTTGCAAGACCGAATTCTCGCGGTTCCTTCTTGATATGGGGTGAACCAGCTACAGGAGCAGGTTTTTGCACTTTTTTCTCGCCAGGTTTACGCGTCTTTCCACCTGCCCTGAGCTCATCAAAGCGGAGGGGTCGCGGACGCAAATGAGTACGTTCATAAAGGCCACATTTATTACAGACGATCTTTCCAGGATTGAGAGTGGAGCGAC
This sequence comes from Auricularia polytricha, assembly GCA_003316125.1. Lineage (NCBI taxonomy): Eukaryota > Fungi > Basidiomycota > Agaricomycetes > Auriculariales > Auriculariaceae > Auricularia > Auricularia polytricha. The sequence goes on from QFEN01000013.1 coordinate 20,242, forward strand.
GCCACGAAGGGGGCTCTGTGGTGTGGCAATTAAAGCAACGACGCCTGAGGTACTGAGTCTCTTTGCTAGCAGCATCATCGGTGTGTTGAATGGGGACTGAACCACCAGCTCCGGAAGGGAGGAAACCAGGGTGGTGATGGCCGTGAAGGGGATGTGCGGCGAAACCCAGCTGGGAAGGAACAATGAGGGGGGTGTCCTCGAGTTTAATTGACTGGGGATCATGGGGGTGATGTGATTCAGATGGATCGGGGGAGAGTGAAAGTGGCTCATTGTACATGGAGGGGTATTGATCATAAAATTGGGGGTGTTGAGGTATGTGATGGGGGTGAAGGTCATGTCTGACGTAAGGGAAAGTGGCGCGACGGAATGTAGGATGATCGGGCTGGCGCAAGTGCATTTGCTGGTGCTGGTGCTGCTGTTGTTGCTGCTGGTGTTGCCATTCATTGTAGTGCGCGTGATCGTCAATGTAGACTTCATTCTGGTATTGTTCAGAGTGTTCTGGCTCGTACAACTCCCGGAGAAGGGAGGCTTGTGGCGGGGGATAGTTGTAGTTTGCATGAGATGCCCAGGAGTCGTTTTGGATCATTGATCCTGCGTCTGATGGAAGATATGGGTCTTCTTGGAAGATGGTTGGGACAGTGGGGATCGGGTGTTTGAAGTTGTGAGGAGTAAGGAGGTCAACGGATTGAGGAGAGGGAGTACGAGGAGTTGACGAGGACTCGGAGTAGGCGGCGGGGGAGGAGTCGGGGTATGGAGATGCGTATGTTGCAAAATCCATGATGGTAGAAAGAAATGTTTAGAATCGAAGAGTGGACAAGACGAGGAATGCAAGGACCCTGCGGGTAAATTATAAGAAGAAGGTCCATGCAGTGTTCAAATTTGGACTAGAGCAACCTTCTCTCCCAGATTTTGGTTACTCTTTCTTTCTAGCCCGTTCCACTATCTCGGTTCACCCGGAACATCCCGTTCAAAACAAGATTCAGATTCTTCCGGTACCCAGTCAGATCTCCGATGTGCTTATCGCACGACAAACATGAATAAATAAGGTGACATAAGCGCTTCCTGGATATTACGTGCATTGAAATCTCACGCACAGCAGAGGTCTGCTATACATCTCAGTTAACGCTGGCATCCTCTTATTGGTCACTGCACTTTGGTGCCGACATCGTGCCGTGTTTTGACCCTGTCTTTTGTACCACTTTTACTAATTTCGGCCACTTTCTCTCACGCTTCCCCTCACCCTTACTCCGCGCCAGCGCCAGTTTTGCATCCCTGAAAACTCCGTTCAAAGAGTATTCTACCGAGTCAAATTTTTCTACTTTGAGACCAGCGCACAAATTAACAATCAACCCCTCCACTTCACCTCCCCTGCCGCTTCCCGCGCCCATTTGCGAGTGGCCGCCTGCGCAGCTCTATTCTTATTAGTTCCCAGCTTCGTATCTAAATTTGTAACTCACACTTGCAGTGCAGTCCTCTAGTTATCTCCTCCTCAATCCCACCTGCTGTGGTCGCGCTTCATCTACAGCAAATCCCGCTTCCGCTTCCGATATCCTTTTTCGTCGTCTCTCCCGCTGCGCTTCATCCAGTAAATGAAATACCCGCGGTCTAAACTTGTCATACCTCTGGCTTCAATCCACCTCCCCTCGACGACGACGACGACGCCAATTTTCAACGTTTTTCCGCATCACAAACGTCCGCGGCCCGAGCATAACTGCAGATGAAACTCCGGCATCTCACTCAACTTCCGACCTGCCCCTGTTGCGATCACCCGCATTCGCCATATGTACAATGCACGCCGAAACTCACTCAAAGGAATATCAAGGTTCGAGGTTGAATTGGAATTGGACTGCTATTGAATGAACCAGTTTCGTCACGCGTCATAGCCCGCTCGCACGTTTGCCCAATTCAGCTTCATCCCTACGCCCTCCTTTTTTCCTGTGCGAGCGCTACACCGGAAAGGACAATTGAACATCGTGCCACATGCACTGCCGATGCTGTGTTCACCCTTTTGGCCTTGTGGCTCGACGGAATTACAACATTCATGTCACGGCATCTCCCTCAAGCTTATCCATGTGACCATCTCTTCATTGGCTATGCGATCCAGTATTGTTGTTTTGGCGTGGTACAATTGTGCTTGAACTTTGTCTGTTTCTTTCCAGGAGTCCAATGCTCCTCGGATGAGGCACCTGTGACCCTAAGTTCAGTCTCTCACGTAATTGCGCTTGAATTTCAAGTTCCCAATGAAACACTCTACTCATCTTACTGCTATTTCCAACCTTTAGCAAAACCAAATGGTCCAGAAGCTTCGTCGTCAATGGGTCGCCTCGTCGTGATCCTGTGCAGCAGTTGTGGATCATATCCAAGACACAGCAGGCGGATCGTTTCCCACATCAAGTACAGTGTTTATTCAAGACCTAGCACGCGAATCCTCATTATGATTCGGTAGGATCAATGATGCACAGGTCGAGGAAGGGTTTCCTCGACTTTGAAACATGGGTCTTAGAGCGGGATAACGACATTGTTCTATAATCACATCGCCCGCCCAGATGCAACTCTATGAATTTCATCTTTCCATTACATCAAACTCAGTGAGCGCGAACGGAGATGAACGATGATAAGGATTGACATTGCCTTCAATTCCTTCTGCAGTACTGGTTGTGTCAGGTGGTGTCTTGCTCTTTGATTCCGACAAGGATCTAGATGACGTATTTTTGTCTGCAGGTTTTGAACTTTGCCTTAGCGTTTATCTTTACCACGTTGCACTTGAATTGATTCCGCTGTCAAAAAGCTATGTGTGGAGTGAGTTTATCTATAAGTTCACACATACGGGACTCGTAAGCGGGGACGGGGAGTGTGGACCCTGTCGCATTGCGCAAGGTTCAGTAAAGTTAATGCGGTGCATTCTCGCGCCACCCTACTATAGGTGCTAACTAGCATAGTAGCGGCCACAATTATCATTCATTCACATTCTGATTAAATGAACGGCCAGCACTGTTCTCCCCCGAGCCCCTGAACACACCGCTAAGAGTAGATGAATGAAGATGATCGTTCTTTCTATTACTATGGGCATGGCTAGCACAAGCCCTCGATGAACCTGTTTTGAGCACTCCCCGTGCTCCCCGTGACATGACCTAGGCCGTCCACTGCTATCTACGTCTATGCGGTGTCACACCTGACTCCCATTTCTCCACTCCACGTTCCACAAAGCTTAGTATTGGCTTACTGCAAGCTTACTGACTCGATTCGGTATGTTCCACAGGACGATGGCTTATATGGACAGTCAATGTGCCTTTCCTATGTCCACGAGGGGGCGCTCAAGTTATTATACATTTATGGTAAGACAAGGTATCATGTGAGTCCAGCCGAATGGTAGCTCCTTCGCTTTGAGTGCGATGGCAGCGGATGACTGGCAACTCCACAGCCCAACCTCCTATCGATAGCTGTTGGAAGAGGGGGGAGAGTGCCGGGGCATCATGAGGTCGCCGCGGCTTGCAAGCAACTGATGTGACTTACCACCCCTTTCTATTCATAACCTTGACAGAGTGACACAACAAACCGTCATGTTGACGTAGCGGATGCACTCCGGCATTCAAAGTCTTATCAACAGCACTTTGCTAGCGTGCTACCCAAGGCTTCTCCCTAGGATTATTACGCGGTTCCGCTCATATGTATAGTACCTATCAAACCCGAAGTTACATCGGTGTCTTCGGCTGCCCGCGACACACGCTTCTCCTGGCCCAATTGGCTCTCCTCACACCGGTAAACCCCGTATCTTCACATCTTTCACCCGCGAACCACAGTTTTTGGGCAGGTTCGCCTCTTTCTATGTAGCTCTATTTCCTTTCAAGCGAAGTCCTACGGCGACCTCGAAATTGCCCGGAGGCACGCGCAGTACGGGCAATCTGTACGTACTAGTATTGGCAACAGGGCGCAGGGATCGTAAGCACTTGCGCACGGCGGTACATTCTTGGGTGATCCGTTTATTTCTGCACTGAACATTCGAATTCGGGACGGTGCGGATGCAGAGAAGTGTTTCTAATGAAAACTCAGCTCGAACGACCGTCTGGTACAGTATCTTTTTTGCGTGGTGGACTTTGGACGAGTCGTTCCTAACGCCACTACTCGGACCGTCTACCCCGGACCCTGGACAGCATCCTAAACGCCACGAAGGCTTCTTTTCAACTTGTCTATCCCCAGCTGTCCCCTGTGTAGCCTAACGTGCTACGTACAAGGGATCACCGCCGAGGACGGTCGTGTGGCGGCAGCAGGAAAGTCACGTTGGTCGATGAGTCGGACGATTGGACACGCCGCCCTATGCCGTAATCAGGCCACATTGGACATTTCCACTCGAAACAAAGAAGTCCAGACGATATGGCAAGCGTGTAACCCTCTTCTGTATTAAGCCACATACGAGTAATTTAGCGTGTGTACTCGAGCCGTCGTCCTCACTGATCTTCGACCCTACGTTTTTCACGAGGCCTCAAGCCTTCATTACAGAACATTATCGCCCATTCTTGGTGTGTTCTGCCCGAGGTCCGTTACCGGAGGCTCGGACTTTTACTGGACGGAAGTACAGAGACGGAAAGCCGGTGCCAGCGAACCAGTCGATGGCTTCATTTCATTCTCACAGTTACACCGTATCACCGAACCAGAATTGTTGATTTCATGGAGCGGGAGACAGATAGACATGGAAGAGACTTGACATCACGGCATGGTGTGTGTACCTATCTAACCACGGCCCTTTGCAGCATCGGGTCATTGCAACCAGGGTGTACTCTATAATTATGGTCCCATTATGGCATATTGTTATTATTGCGGCATTGCATGCAGGCTCCAATTGGTATCTGTGGGTCAAGAGTGGGCGAAGAGACGCAGGCTTGTTGTTCAATAAACAATAAACGTTTTTGCACGTCAATTTGCTAGTATGCAAGTATAAGTTTCAGTGCTCAGCTGGCTTCCAATATTCCTTAAAGTATGTATAAGCTTCTCCTATCCACCGTCAAGCTCCGGTCTTCCATTGTATACAGATGACAGCTTTGGCTGAAAGACACAAAGAAGGCATCCTGTCTTCTTTCTATGGTTCTGGCAGAACAAGGAGACTAGATCAAAGAAGGTAAAGTACAGCAAACAACCCAGCTGAGCCAATGTGTTCCATGGGGGCCGAGAAGGATACATTGCAGATAGAGATGCGGCTCCTTCCACGTTGACCTGTCATTCGAAGAGAACGGAGCTTGATCATGGAGGAAGTCACCAAGAACGGCAAGTGGAAAATATTTTTGCGCCACAATATGGATGTCGGTGCCTGCAAGCGCCACTGCAATCATGACACGTTGTCGAGATGAGGCGTGGCTCGTAGAACGGGCAACAAAGTCAAGCCCTGACAAGCCAGGTCACGGTGGTGTCCTGATCCCCTATGTATGGTCAGTACCTAGCTATTTTTGAGCCAAGTTGAAACCTCACACCGTCATAACCACTGAATCGCGAACGGTAATTGTACGAGTGGTTACGAGTCCCATGTGCTGCGCGCGCAAATCCGTGTTGAGAGGAGCGCTACGCCACATAATTTCAACGGGCACGTCAACGATGCATCCTAGACGTCACCAATTGAAGGAACCATGAACGTCTAGAAAAGAATAGAAAGTGCCCTTGCAAAACGGGTACGCCGGCGGCACCGTATAGTTGGGACTCCGGGAAGCTTAGTCTTGGAACTTTACTTGGCGAGACTTGGGAGAGACAGATGTTTAAACGCGGGAAATTCATGTGGGCTGGCAGCGCTTATCGATACAAGAGATTCCCACTGAGGAGTCGAGCGCCTGGCGTGTGTACACGCGAATCATGTACTTGTGGAAACATGTTTTTCCCCATCTAACGAAACCGAGACAGCCCCAAAGATACAGTGTTATTGCAGGCACTGAGAAGGCACCAGTATGCTGCAAAAGTAGAAGACCAAGCAACGACCGAGTAAGAAAACAAGCGAACGTACGGATTGGGTCCAAGGGGATCACGGCGAGGGGAAAATACTCGATTATGGACGAATGCTCACACAGTAGACGCCCTGCTTCAGGATCAGTGATTTGATTTTACTTCATTGTATTTTTTTCGGACAGCCCGTGTCGCGAGCCTACTCTCGATCTACTTGATCGTACTGGACCCTATCCTGTACAGGCTGTACTCCACTGCCACCGAACGTTGCCAGAGACGGCCATAGTAAGGGAAAGCCAGAGATGGTGGGTAAGAGTGGAGCAATAGGAATCCCTGGCCTAGTAGCGGCTGTAGGGTGGGGGAAACAGAGGACATTTCAACTGTCATGATCACCTACAGACCCGTGCAACACGGCAAGAGCGCAATGCAAGTCTTCCTATAATCCACCTCAGGCTCATCAATGCGACAGGAGTGACGAAGCGAAACCACGTCTAAAACGCTGTTGCAGATAGCCCGGTTGTCGGCTGCCCAAAGCATACGGCAACTCCGCACTACTAGCACTTGCCCAACACCTCATATTCCATCACAATGATTTTCAGTTCCCCTGAAACCCATTTGCCCAAGGCCACAGCCAAGGCGAGGAGAATATGAGGAGGATAGAGTAGGGTCTATTTCTTCCGGCCCTTCCGGCTAGAACCAGATGCAGGAGGACCCATCTTTCTAAGGCACTCATCACAGAACCAACTCTCGGGGAGTGGTTGCTTGAGGCTGACACAAGGGAGGTGAAACTACAAACGTGTCAGATAATCGCTACCAAACATGAAGTATAGACTTACCCATTGATACGGGCAATCTGGGTTGTCACATGCGATCATTTCTCCGTAACTCAGCTTCTGGCAGACGCAGTACAGTTCCTTATCTTCACCATCTTCACCCTCTTCACCTTCACCTTCTTCTGCTTCCTCTGCACCTTGAGTTTCCTCTCCATAATCAAAATCAAAGTCTTCAGCCTCGGATGAAGCTCCCCGTCTTCTCCGACGTCCCCGAGTAGAAGGGACATAGGCAGACGGCGCGGGTGATGGCAACTTGATAGAGCCTTGCGCCGTCATCAATCTCCGTTCTTAATCTGACGTTCAGCACCAAAGCTAATGGCATAAGCTTGCAAACTCACTTTTGAATACATTGTCCTCCCCAGCAACCGAAGCACGCCCCCCGACGGAGGACATACTTCCTGAGCCACTCGCCAGAGGGGTGGCGGCACCACCAGCGAACGCATTCCGTAGGCTTTCATTGATTTGAGCGGCCGGATTGCGACCTCCAAGTACATAACCGGCAGTACCACTACCAAGTCCTGACACAGAGACTGGAGTCGAAGTTGCAGCACCAGCAAAAACAGCTGCTGGATCCGTTTCTCCTTGTAGAACAAGGACACGGCCCAGGTCATATTCTAACCGGGCCCGCTTCCTGGACAGTAGATCGACAATACGAGAGGCTATGGCAATTTTCTCGTCTGAAAGTGCCGAGAGTTTCTCTTGAGCGTCCTTCAGTTTCTCAGTTGGTGGTGCTTGTGTTCTATCCTTCTCTTTCGAAGCGGGGTCCGTACCGTCTGATCGTAGGGAATGTCGCATATATTTGTGAGCCTCTTTGGCTAGGTCATTTTGAATCTCTGAAAATATGTGAATATCTCGCCCGAGTCTGTGGTATTATAGTCACATACCTTGAGAATTGGTCTCTCTCGAGCGAAGCTCTTGCAGAAGAAATTGTACTTCGCTAGGTAAGTTATCAAGGGCTAATTAATTGAGCCTCTTTAGCTTGATGAATCCCATAGAGTGTGAAGTAGGCTCACTCATTATGAATTCCGACGCTATCGTGACAGCTTCCTCCAAATTTTGGACGCTCGCATTGTTCATGGTCTTCACCTTCTATCGTCAATTTCAGTCGTGAGGAGTTGGTCTGCTGAGCTAGAGGTGACAAAGCACGACGTGAATTTCAAACTCCGCGAATCTTGGGGTTATGGTTGTTGTAATGAAAGTAAGTTGTTGATCTTGTCAAGCTTCAGTCAAGAGAGCTCTCGACATTCAAATAGGTCAATGTCAATGTTCACAGCTGTTTGCAGGATTGCAACTTTTGTAAGTAATAAGGTCACGGAATAGTGGAGGCATAGTGTTAACTAATGTACCAAACCGGTCACTCTAGTGAAAGTTCATCAAGCAGACGTTAACAAGTTACACCCAGGATCCTGTGCCATAGGATCAAACTAGTCTCCACTAGCCAGATTGAATATGTGATAATTGTGGCGAAGTTCTTTTACCAAAACTCCACTAAAATTAACACATGTTCAACTGTGCCATCGACTTTCCAGTGACACGAAATTCCAAAACGTTTTGGTCCCTTGTCGCGGGTCCAAACGCTTTCACAGGATAGAACACTCAGGATAACCAGCACCGCCATTTTAACGACCGTGTGACGACACCAGCAACGATAATTATAAGAATAATACTTACAGCAACTCTGCTAGATGTGTCACTGCGAAGGTGAGCCGATGTCATGCATTCCCTTCTAACGTTTCGACGCTCTCAAGACGTCAGACGCTCACTCAGAGGGTTGAAACAGGCACACCGCAATGCACCCGCTTCGGCGACAGCGCGGAAAGTGCGGCTGCGCATATCTATGAAATACATCATTCAGCCACGGACTGAATGCCCCGCTGTCGGGTTCCTGCGACGCCACCACGGCGGATACAGTGAAGTGTTGAAGTAACCATCCAGTAAAAATAAATATTCACCAGTTCCCGAATAGTCTGCGAGTTACCGATAAGTGTTCTAATCATATCAGCACCGGGACAGTCGTAGTGACGCGCCTTAGGACACATTCTGCCTTGAGAAATTGCACTCATTTACCCTCCTGGTTATTTCTGGCCATCCCGGGTAGTGAAGTGACAACGGTGGCGGGATGCTGTACACTGCGATGAAACTGACGACAATGCTGTGATCGATGTGAAGAAAGTCGTTATGTCCCTCGATATGATCACATATGTGATGGTTCTCCACGAGGAGGTCTCCGCACTTCGGCCCAGATTATCCACCACTGGGCTGCGATTTCACCGTGGTCAATTCCTTGCTAAATCCGTCCCTATTGACTTCTGTAAGTCGCCGTTAAATTAGAGTTCGTCGGGATGTCTAATTAGTAAGTTGGGGTTCGCCCCTCATCCACTTTCGTCTTCCAATAGCTGTCACGCTTTGCATTTTTGTGCTAAGCATGGTGGCCCTGTAGGAAATTCTGTACTGCCCCCAGCTCTCCGTTGGGGTGTAGACTGACGTGTTGACTTGTCTCAGATTAATGGTCACGAGTCTTGTCTGGGTAAGCTCATCAGCAACATCGCAAGCGGCCAAGTGTGATATAGTTGTGAAATCTGCTGAAAAAGTAGTCAAACTTGTTTTGGCTGCTTGGTTTCGTGTTTCAAATGAGGACGGTAACACAATACTCTTTAAGTAAGATCGAGATTCAGCATCAATGTCGAATGAGCCCATCTGCGTTTAACCACGAGCATGCGCAACTCAATTTGTCACACACCTAGATCCGGGCCCCTATGCACATACTCATGCTCTGAGAAGGCTCCTTGAAGACCAGGAACTAATGACCTGTTTCCAAGTGGCATGTGTATCAAATATCTACCCTACTGGTGACTAGGCGGTAGACAACTTGTTAAGAAAATTGGAAATATTATAGCACTAACTCAAGAGCTCCTTGGCATATCTGGGGACCTTTCCTGGAGCATCGCCCTATGTGGGGGAAGTGTAGCGGACCTAGCCGTGTGATGACCCCGAACAGCGCGCTCTCGTCGTGATAGGTAGTGTGCGGAGGCTGCTGGATGGCGAGGAACCCGGCGGGAGCGAAGACCAGGGGGAGTACCCACATTAGCCGCTGCCAGGGAATGTCACGGAAAAATTACATTCAGCTGCAGGTAGAGTATTAGAAATTCAGACCGCGACTTTTTTTTTACCCCCAACCCCCCCTGTGGAGCCTGTCAACATTCATTCACCTCAATCCCGACAATAAAGGGGTTTCGCGGGGACGTAACCTTTGGGATGAAAAACGCCGTGTCCATGAGAGACTATCTTGGACACGCGTACCTGCAGGAAAACCTCCATGCGAAAAACGGGCACCCTTTTCAGTTAAGTTAGTTGGTGATGACGGCAAACGGTTTGCGCGCCTATCTGGATACCTACATGCAGGTAACACCCGCCGCCGAGTTTCTTGTGATTTATAAGCCTTTCCGCGTCGCTGACTACGACAAACACGCGCTTAAAGACAACCGCCATACTACCAGCCTTCCCCTGCCCCAGAACGACAAGCGAACAGCTGTAAGCACCTATGAACCTCAATTGAGCGCCATCAAACTTACGATACTCAGAGACTAGTAATTACTATGACTGTTGGCGGCGACTTCGGCCGGCGGTGAAAGAAGAATCCTGGGCGGAGAACTCGCAGGGTTGCAAAGAAGCCCAACATAAACACCCTCATAACGTGTCACCAAGCCCGCGACAATTGGACGTGTTTGGGAATGTTTAGGCTGTGAAAGTTGACAATTAATCCATTATTGGCACTCAAATTCCGCGGAATCGTTGGAATCTAGAATCTTGCCATGTCCTGCTGATCGACTGAATCGACTGGTGCTGCAAAATGTGTACCCGTGCGCCGTTAAAATGGCCTAGATCACACGCGCACAAGATGCATGAACCTACTTGATAGTGCCTAGACGATTAATGCTCTTATCGATCCAGTTTGAAATTCTTACCCCTATGGGAAGTAATTGTCGGTGTTTCATAACACTGGACAACGAGAGTGCAGTCGCAACCTTCTGTCATTACTAGCAGTGCTGTTATCTGTCCATAAGCCCGTCAATACGTTGTATGGCAGATCAAAATAGAGACAATGCGTTTTTTGCGGAGTGTCGGTTCGGGATCTGCATAATAAGTCAATTGTCACCACCTGAGCTTTTAATGGGGTGTCAGAGGTTGGGCGGTGGAAATGAAAGACGTTCCTATGAGCTAGCTGTGGAGCTCGGAAGTCAGGAATATAGCAAGCTTGTCAGCTGCTCCTTTGCCGAAGCACCCAGGGAAAATGACCAGATGGCACGAGGGATCAATAAAGATTTTGAGGCTCCAAGTTGACACAGTGAAAATCTAATGGCGCAAGCAGAGGTAGTAGAGCCCTGCGGGTGCGTTACAGAAGCCCGTACGCATTCGTGGAACGACATTTCGTGTCCTTGACATGTGCACCCTAGTGGCCTAAGGTAATATTCGGGTTATACATGCAGCACGATTCGCGTGATGATAAAATTCAGGCATTGCCGATGTTCGATGACTCGTGTCAGGCAGTATGACTGTGGGCATTCAAGAATCGTGAGTAGTCGAGCCACGTCGGTACTTACTTGAGTTCAAGTTTGTCTGGAATGACTGAATAGTAGTAAGTGCCGCCACCGCATGATGGCCTGGAAAGTTGACAAGCGGCGCACAGCCACTGCATCCTCCAAATGCGCGTGCACACTGCAAGGTGCAAACCACCCCATTACTCAATCAGCGCCCGTGCTTTGCTCTCGAGTCTTAAGCGTTATCATGTCGTTCCAGCATGCTCCTGTCACTAAAGGTTCGATGAGGCTGCTTCACTCTATCGACCAGTTCACTTACACTTGCCTATGCTGCAGGTCTCATGATGGGTAGCGCATTGACATCCATCATTGGTGGCATTTTTGATGTCAAGCACTACTTACATCTTCAGGTTCGAGTCTTGGATTGTAAAATAGATTCTCAGCTTAGCTAGCTATATTATTGCAGCTCGTACCTCACGTGTCACGCAACCATCAGGTATCCGAGTAAAGTCCATTCATGCTTCATAAAACTGAAACTGAACTGGACCTACTTCTTCTTTACAGTACTGGCGCCTCTTGCTTCATCAGACCGCGTTTTCAAACTCAAGCGATCTCCTCGTTGCTGAGATTTTGCTATATGGCGTCGGTGTGCATGTAGAACGTCAATTTGGAAGTGTTAAATTCGCGGTGTGTAGCAACGTATCCGTTCTGATTTGATGCACTAACCTGTAGCAAAGTCATTTACCGTGGCCTCCGTTCTGCTCGCAACGATACTAGAATTTCTTACTCTCATACTATTCCACAATATGGGAATCAACAGGATCCCATCCGGTCCATCTGCGCTACTTTTCAGCATTCTTTATCAATGGTATAGGCTGATTCCCCCAGCGTACCATTTTCGAATATTCGGAATAGCTGGGAGCAATAAAGCGTTCGTGTACATACTTGCTTCTCAGGTAGTACTAGGATTTGGTCCACGTTCTACCACTAATATCAACTATACAGCTTGCTTTAGGGCACCTTCCGGGTTCATTTGCCCCAGCGGTCGTTGGACTGCTCACAGGTTTCATATATCGCTCAGAACTTGTCAATATTAAAAGTTGGCGACTGTCACCGTCTATAATTCGCTTTAGTACTCGCTTCTTGCTTCCATTGGTGGGCTCTACTCGTGCACCACGATGGTCTACCCGTGCTCGCCCCGAAACAACCCATCCAATGCCGAGCCCTGAAATCGGAAATGAAGAGGTAATCGCCACTGCGCGTCCTTCGGCAGGCACAGAAGAAACTGGAGGTTCCGTTGTGCGGGAATGGGTTAACGAACTCACCGGAAGGAACGAGCAAGGCACCCCAGGGGTCCGTGTCCCTAGTGATGCTGAGATCACTCAGTTGACAACCATGTTCCCAAATGTGCAACGAGCTGTTATTGTTGGGGCATTACAGAGGAGGTTAGTTTTCCTATTATTTCATGATATAGGGGCTCTGACATGCGACCTGTAGTCCAAACATCGAGAGTGCAGTTGAATTGCTCCTGACTTCCTGATGATAATGCTGCTTTCGTTTCGGACATGCTTTTATACACCCCTTTGCAGAAGTTTTCCCATCGGAACGGTTCTCACGCATTCTGGGAATACACATGTCTTTTTGCATACTAAGATACATAGCTCGATACGAAAGGATACCTTCAAGCCGCGGACTCAGGTTCATCTCCTTCATACCCCTCACCATCCTCGTCCTCGGTAGTGAAAGCAGTCATAGGTACAGCGTAAAGGCGGATCACCGACTGAAATATATGAATGAGCAATGAAGCGAATGGAGCTCCGTGGTATGACGTTACCTTATTGGGGTCCTTGATAAGGACGTACTTGCCCTCAGGCATTTTCATACACAAATCAGTGATCGTTCTGACGATACCCCAGCCATTAGCAAGAGAGACATTCAGCTGAGCAGCAAAGTCGGTTGGACGCATGGAAGCTGTGCTTAGAATGACGTGTCGCGTGTTGTCTTTAGGGTTTCCACGCGAGATATAACTGTGAAGGTAGGTCAAAAAAAATTAGAACGCCAGAAATTGTTAAGCACAAAGAGTAAAGAGCTTGGAATTTCAAACAGGAAACAAAGCTTACCCTATTTTCATTAGTTCAGCTCCTGCCAGTACACTCTGCACAGTCCACTTGGCGAGCTTGCAACTATTGTTTTTCATTTCTGTAGCAACTACAGCGCCACGCTGTGAATCCAGTTTAGACCGCCAGTCAGGAGCACCGCCTGCTCCCTGGGCACGGGGGTCAAATTCGTTCAATGCACGAATGGTGACTAATCCGTGGCCCTCTTGTGGATTTCCTGGTCCGGGAACATAAGCATCCACTTCAGTGCGGATGCAGATCTTCACATCTTCATCCTCCGTGATACCGAGGTCGAAAACACGGTAGCGGTATCCACAAGATGCCAAAGGCTCAGTTTCTTCTGGCCCATAGAATGGGTTAGGGTGGGCAAAGTCTGCCGCAATATTTTCCTGGACAGATTGGAATCCAAAGTTTTGGTTGATGTAAGTCGCCTCCAACGAAAGTGACGTGGCTGCATTAATGGATGGCAGCTCTGGAACTGCTGTCTTCTCGGCCGGGTTGTTCGGGTTTGGGGGTGCAGGGTCTTGCGGAGGGTCCGAAGCGTTCTCGTTCACCGTAACAGTGTCAAATGGACCACCGTCACGTTTATCGAAGTACAGATTATTACCCTCACGGAGGATGACAATATCCCAAGGGTTGACTGATCGAGGTGCGCACATGAGGACCGATAAGATAGCATCCGTCGTGTAGACATTAGCAACATTTTTCGAGACCAACTGAATGCAACATTATGCATCATAAAGTGCGAAGACAACAGAACATACCTGCTGGATGACAGGGTCATCAGAAGTTGTAGTGTTGTACTTGATGCGGTCCACGAGTTGTAACGGGCGTTCGGTCTTCGTTGTAATTCGATCGTATGATTTGTCATACGCGAAAACGCGGCCGTAAGTGTCACTAGTGGTCATATTCAATACGGTATGATGGCTGAAGAACCATGGACACTCACATGTCTTCCGGCTCGTCAACTTCAAGCTTGAGCTTGGCAAGCCGATGGAACTCGATCTCCTCCAACATGGTCCATTGTGGACTGATTGCAACAGACGATTCACGAGTGCGGTTTGTCTGACCCATAAAATATAAGCTGAGCCAGCAGTGAATAGGACACGCAGTAAACCTTTTCCCAATCTCGCCATCCTTTCCGACCCCCACGTTGTGCACCCCCTCGGTTATTGAAACCACCACGGCCACCTCGTTGGGCAACCCCCCGGTTAACAAAGGACCCGCCGCCACGACCGGTAGCCCTTCCGCGGGTGAACCCGCCCCTGCGAGGAGGAGCAGCTTTATTGTCCACCAGAGAGAAGCTAGATTCGTCTTCCACGTGGAAGTAAGCAAAAGCACTGGCAGTCCCACTGCCAAATGCCTGAGCACCATCTCTTCTTGAGCGACCTGGACCGCGGGCATCCCTTGTTGAGGGAAGTCCTACTGCAGTCTGACGAGTATCGCCTGTGGTATCATTCCAATCAGCGAAACGGCCAAGTTTATCAGATTTTGAGTATGGCGCATATGGGATGTCCTTGAACTTGAACTGTTCAGGAATGTTAGAAGACGACGGGCCCCATCCTCCATCAGGATTGTCATGAATTGGCGGTAAAGTAAAGGAAGCCATCGTGGTCTGCGTTGATGGCAAACAAGATGAGCTACCGAAATTTTGAGTTCAGGAGGGCGTGGGAATCTTGTCTTTATCCTCTACAGTCATGAAGTGGGTATGAATCCAAGATCGTTCCTCCTAAAGTCTATCCCATCTAATTATTGAATTCTGATAGCGTCGTCCGCGAAATAAATAAGATCAACGAACGTGAACTCGAACTCGGGATTTCAGGATCATGGCATGATGAGTACAAGGGTGAGTCGCGGCTCACTGTGTTGCTCTGACGCGCGCATGACTCGCAATATACTAGATTCTGCGTATGTATTCATCGGCGGTCTGAACTTTGACCTGACTGAAGGTGATGTGATCACAATATTTTCCCAGTGCGTCAATTACTCTGGCCATTTGAATGTCGTTGAACCGCTTGGAAAGGTATGGGGAAGTTATGGATGTCAATCTCCCTCGGGACAAAACGACTGGGAAGACCAGGGGGTTTGCCTTCCTTATGTATGAAGATCAAAGGTCCACGGTATTGGCTGTCGATAACCTCAATGGTGCTAACGTGCTGGGCAAGACGCTGCGTGTGGACCATGTAAAGAACTATAAACAACCAAAGGTGAAAGGCGGAGATGGAGAATGGGAGGAACCCGAAGAACAGAGTTTGAATGCCAGGCCAGAGATGGTCATGGGTGAGTGGCCCCCCTCTAAGTTGTGGATAGACTTCAACGCGTGTTGCCGTCACAGATGGAGGTCAAGCATCGGATTCAGATGCGTCTTCGGTTATTTCCATCGATCCTGAAGACCCAATGCGGGACTACATCTTGGCGCAGAGGAAAGAGGAAAAAGCCCTAAAGAAATCGAAGAAATCCAAAAAATCCAAAAAACCGAAGAAACCCAAAACATCCAAGAAGCGGCACGATGACGATGACAGGAGATAACAGGGATGAGTAATCAGAAGTGTCTGCTTATTTTGTCAATGACCATATCTCAACAACGCTAGACTCTGCATGTAATGTATGGCATGCGAGACTTCGGATGTTTAGAACATGGAAGGTATCCCGTATTGGCATTATATCGAATCTTACGAAGACGGCCACGGCAAGAACCGAATGGTCGAGTGACACTGAAGTCATGACCGGGAGAAAGTTGCATAACTCCACGGCGTATTGATGTCTTACAGGCTCTTGTTCTTGAAATTTAACCTGTAAGCGGCTGACACCTGTCTTGCTGTCACGTGAGGACACCCGCCATAAAGCGAGAAGAACCACGACTTCCCGCATGCTCTGTCGTCTTGTGCGCATGATCGCTTAAATGACCTAATTCGGGGTTCGGTTGCAGAAGATTTCTCCGCAAACCTGTACCTGGGGAGTTTTAGACGCACCACATTCACGACCTGAGAATAGCTGGTTGGTGAGAGAATATGACCACCGAAGAGAAATTTGATTAGAAAATACGCACGAAGAAACAGGAGGGATATGTTTGGAACTATTGAACCATCTTGGGACGTCTTATGAAGGCAGTGGTGTCTATTCTTGTGGTATGCATGGACTATCAACTGGACGTCCTGTCATTGAAGCATCTACGAAACGTGAGAGAGGTAAGGTCAGTGCTCGCTAAATTCACTGGCACCTGAAACAAGGGAGTGTCAATTTGGGATTGGGAGGCCTGGAGATTGTCCCTGGTGAGAAGAAGCAGACGACTCACGCTCTTTCGTCGACGGAGGAGTACATGGCGTTGACGGCCGCCATACAAGACGGCCTTTGGTTGCAATCGTTCTTCGGATGCATCGGGATCTCTCTCACCCTTCCTCTTCAGCTGTTCGCGGACAATGCAGGGGCTATCGCATTGTCAAAAGAAGCTGCCAACCACATCCGTACAAAACACATTGACTTACGCTACCATACCTTGAAGCAAAAATATGTGAAGACTTTCCGTGTCCGAGGGCTCCTTAGACCTCCGTGGATAACCTTGTTGGAGACCAGGGGGTTATAGACGGTGCATTGTGCTGAGGTAAAGCGTGACGGGCTCGGGGCTACTGCTTCATTCATCATCAAACTATACAGCTTTGGTGCCAACCAGGAGAATTTAAGACATATGGATCTCCATGAGCTACATGGTGCGGCACCGCGACAGAGATGCTCTTTCACGGATGATAGACTGCTCCTATCATAGTCGAGTTAGTTCCATGTCAGCTGCATGACTAACACAAAACTCATAGCCTACTTTGTTGGATGAAGAGGCTCGCAGGAATCAACAGACTAAGCCAAGGTGTTGCACCATGACTTTTCAAGTTGGCGGATGCCCCGCCTTCGACAAGACTGTCAGAACACACATCTATTCACACCTTCAGTAAACTTGATGTCTAGCGGCATCCAAAGTATTGATTGTGACGAGTGACAGTGGAATCTTGCTGGATCTCTCGCAAGTCAGAATATATGTTGCTCCAGATAGGAGTTCCTGTCCACTACCGTTGCCCGCCGTCCCAAGGATTCAGTGCGAGAGCGTGTGATTGTAAAACGAAGCTGTATATCACCATCCATGAGTCATGGGTGTGGTCCTCGTTCCAGGGAGCCCGTTGGTATGCATACACCCTGAGACACCGTTTCTCAGGCTAGTGCGCGCGGGAGACATACTAGCATATGTTGTGCGAGTCCGCTACTTGAGCATCGCCCTCGTGATCCGGTTCGAAGGGGATCACAAGCTTGAGGCCCCCGAACCGGAACAAGAGGACGATGCTCATTGCAACGCCGCCATATAAATAATCCAATGGGTGCATGACAAGGGCAAAGTTTGTGATCATCAGGATTCAGCATGAACGCTCACAAGAAAGTAATCCCGCTCCACATTTTCGAAGTGTTCTAGGTGTTTCATGTAACAGCTCTAAGTCCAAAACATGCATCGTGACCGAGCAAGCTCTCTACTAGTAGACGCGCTGACTGTCTTGTGATAGTTGCCGCATCAGGTTCTAATCTATCATTACATGATCAAATTGACTTTTCATTACACACGTGACTTTGGATGTGCCATGGCTGCCAGCGCCGTCGTCCTCAGTGACTTTAGCGCTAAGCACTTCACGCTCAGTTCGTGTCCAGGAGGACAAACCAGTCGTGCCTTTTGTGAGCAGATCAAGTCGTCTTGGACACCCACCAGTGAGGATGTCCAATTATGTTTCTTGCCCTAAACAAAGTCTATTGTCTTTACAGCCACTTTCATTCAACTCCGAAGGTTCTTTTTGCGGAGGAGAGATTCATGAAAGAGGGTTAAAAACTTCGCTCTTCGCTCGCAACAGAAGCTCTCAAGTTTACAATATTTAATCGACTCCCTCGCTTGTAACAACGACTTTCTCCGGCTTGCGGAATGATGCCTATCACACGCTCTGCCAACCTAAATTCGCCATCGACGCCATCTAGAGCCAAACCTAGCTCTAGTGTTGGAATGACAACAGATCTTTCAACCCCAGGCGCGTCCCCCCGCCGCACTCCCCACTGCAAGACATGTCACCGACCCAGGCAGGGACATCCCCGCTCTGGCTGTCCTTATGTTGAGCCCACTGTGTCAGACCAGACTAGTGGTGCCACGGAAGATATTGTGGACGAACTGTCGTCCTTGCACATCGTAAATCCCAATGACGAGCCTTCTTCCCTTCCCACTGAAACGCCCACCCAATCCAAGAACCTCAAACGCCGACTCTCTGTCCGTTTCGCTCTTCTTCCAGCAGGAAGTCTCGCTTCACTCTCCACCACATCTTCGGAAATCGTAGAGAGGCTTCTCCAACCAGGAATGATGAGTAATGTTTCCGATGATGACGGTGACGATGATGATGCTCAGGGAGCAATAATGCAATGGAAACGGACTTTAGCTAGTCCTGAACCTCCTCCGGAAGACACTCCAGAACTCGGCTCCAAGGCGGAAAAAGAGCCACACGCAACCAATCACGCTAGTTCGGGCATCAGACTGTCACGTCGTATGCCGTGTACGCTGCGGACCCCGACTCCGAGCCTAACGTCCACAATACCACTTTCTGCCCAGCCCACAAGTGACTTTGTGGACATGAACAACACCGTCTTCCTTGATCCAGATGTCGAAAGGAAGCCAAATCATCTGGCACGAACGATGAGCGCTGACGAGAGATCATTATTCCTCGATAATCTTACGCAATCATCAGGGGCTGCACCTGCCATGTTATTCTCTGTCCCCCTGATCGATCTCAAGGCCGTACAATATGACGCAGAGAAACTGGGTTTCAGCGTCCGAGTTTTGCCAAATGGAAGCTCGCGAGAGCATCGATGGGTTATATTGGCTAAGGAGGGGGACGCAGCGGAATTTCTCGAAAAGCGTCTCACGGAGGAGGAAGAGAAAGGTCGGAGAGCAAAGGGGAATTTTGGTGCTGCCGCTGGCGGAGCACTAGTGGGCGCTGTAGCGACGTTCACGGGACTGGCGTTTTCCTGAAATAACTTTCCGTGTCCAATACACTGACAATCGGTCCAATGATAAAGTATTTGTACGCGTATCTGTATGCTAGCAGTATCTTATTGGTTCTGGCTTGCACTGCTTAGGGCGCTAGTCTCCTTTCCTGCATTTGGACAGCCACTGCCAAACAAACTCAGCTACACCTTCGTATCTGAGCGCTGATTTCGTAACAGAAATGTCGGCGTCGCCAGGAGGCACCGTTGAGAGTTTCGAGACGTATACTCAGGGAGCTGAGCAAGATGAACTGGGTACTGGGGACCTTCCGACTTATAACGACGTTGCCGCCCAAAGCGGCCCAAATTCACGGTGCGCAGACAGGAGAGCGCGCTGATTAACACAATCTCACATATTCACCGGTAGCTTTGGCCGCTGGAGAGGATGGATAGAAAAGAGGTGAGCGCGCTAGCGCTGATTGGTATGCTAGCTTTTGATCGGAATGCAGAGCCGCAGAGCGTTATGCAGACGTCACTGTCGAGGAAATCGAGCGCAGGCGAGCTAGAGGGTGGAGTGAGGACGAGTCTTCGCAACTTGCTGTATGTGTGCACTTTGCCTCGTGATGCTATGGTTGACTCATGCACTGCATAGGTGGAAAATCAAGACAACTCTATCCTGGAACCTGCGAGCCGTGGTTCAACCCCCAGGCCACCGCGCTTAAGAATAAATGCAGATCTTCCTGCTCCTGCTCCTCCTCAGGTACTCCCCGATGAATGCACAACTCCTGAACCATCGCTGGAGCCTTCTCTGCACATACCAGAGGAACATCTGTCCCCAACTCATCTGTCGATCTATCATTTCGGTTCTCGTTTTTTACCACACTCAACTGCTCCTATCAGATGTATTCTTCCTCTCCAGCATGATCGTCTCCTGCTCATAGGCACCGATGTTGGGCTGTCAGTCCTTAACATGTTCCCTGCAAAGTGGGCTGATGATACAAGTCCTGATGGGGTGACTGGTATCATTCAGAAAGGACCCGCAGACGCACAGGCCAGAGTAATGTGGACAGGAGAGGCGTAAGTAAATTCCCATTCACATTACCCTCACCCACCTATTAACGTCTGGTTTGTTGCAGTGTTTACCAGTTGTCAATTTTGGAGTATGAAAATGCCGGCGAGAGTGCCCCGCAAGGGGTCGTGCTTGCTTTGGTAGGCCCTGAGCTCGAGGATTCTCCATCTTCTGGCTCGAATCAAGAATCCCCACGCTCCCTCAGAATGTATAAACTCTCAAGTCTGACTAGCCTGGCAAAGTGGGCCATCACACAACAAGTGAGATCCTTATTTAGTCTTCCCTCACGTCATCCCAATATTCACTTCGCTGGACAGGGCGCGCAGCCAATTGATTTGCGCAGGTTGGCAGACTGGCATCCCCAAGAGACGTCAGTGAAGAGACACAGACCAGCAAGTAGCATTACGAAAGGCTTACGAAATCTCATTACCGAGCCACCCGCTCGTATGCGACGAACGAGTTTCCTTCCAACATCAAATACAAAACGTCCGTCGACACCAACAAGGAAAGATTCATCTTGGGATGTCGTCGAGGATTTACCATTGCGCTGGGCTACTGATTTTACGTCACTCTCGTCAGCTGGTTCCAGAATGTCGAATACCAGCGTAGCTTCTTATGCCCTCTGGCACGAAGGCAGTACGAGCTCCACCCGCCGTGCACTGCTTGCTGTGGCGACTAAAACCAACATATTTTTATATGAGACTCCGAGAGGGGAGAGGGCTTTTCATTTTGTGAAGGTGTGTATCGATCTTCTGATGCTTAGTTTGACTACAAGAATCTTTGCAGGAATTTTACACGCCATCACAGCCACGCTCTCTTACCTTTGTCCAGCAATCCGTGAAAGACATTTTTCGATCACCATCCGATGGGTCTCTTCGAACGGCTGGCCATAACCGTGGAGCTTCCGCAGACGCATCCACTTCGTTCGCATTGTACAACCCGCGAACATCCCCAGTTGCACCTGCGAACATTGTATATGAAGCCCAAATAGCAATATTTGTGGTGTTCGACAAAAGGGCTGGAATCATACGAGTAGCTGATTCAGCGGTCACGGAAGTGGACATGTTCGAGTGCGGAGGGAGTATCATCAATCCTTCCCCCACGGGTGGGAGTGGATCCAGCTTGACACTGAACGCTGGAGGATCTCTTCCAAGTCGTCGGTCTCGTGCTTCCATCGACTTCGCGGCTGGCAAAGAACACAAGGGCGCCTGGGTTCTACCTTCAAAAGCTGACATTCCACCTATACATAATCCCCATCTCGGTGCTTCCTACAGTAGCGTTTTCATCCTCACTCGCGGCAAAATTACGCACGTCGTTGCTGCCCCCCTTCCCGCATCTATTCACTCTACGCCTCCTCTGTACACCGTAACCTGGGAGTTCCCACCTTCAAGCGTAACCGCACGAACGCACTTGCCAGCGCCGAATAATCCACAAGAACCTCCTCCCGAACCTTCATTGCAATTGATTGGGATGGGCGATGAAGGCGTTGATGTTCACGAAGTGCCCCTATCGTATCTTTCGGGCAATTATAAGGGTAAAGGCAAGGCACTGCCCGAACCTCCCTATGCGCAGAACCCACTTGGTGAGACTGGTTTCCTCACGGTCGGAGGACGTTGGCATCGTTACATTGGGGCGCCTCAGTCGGAGAGAATGAATTCCGCCATGTCTGCTAGCTCGTTTGAGAGTACTGGGACTGAAGAATTCTTATCGCGTGTGAAGGCAGAGGAGGGCGTGTATGGGTGGTGGCGGAAGGAATGGCAGGACTGGCGAATCTTTTGGTTGGGAGGTGACACCAACACCGGCAGTCCGGTGGATAACTGAACGATGACACTAACCTTTGACTGGATGCTTCCATGGACATCTTAATTCGATCTAATCATGACTACTTAATTTATCTCATGTCCGGCAGGCATGTATCAAATCCAGTACTGTAACCTTATGTACCAGTAACACAAAACAAAGTGTGGAGCAAGAGTTCAGACACATGAGTGCAGTAAAAATTACACATGCAAGATGTTGCCTACTGTAAGAATCCCAAGGTGGTACGTCATAGATGCAAAGCAGGACAAGGCAAGAGGAGAGCATAAAAAGGTGCATATGCACATTATATCATTTCATGGCTTCCGAGATTTCCCTAGCGAGGAAGGTCCCCCTCCAGTTTCGTCCATTGAGTACCTAACTCTGTGAATTTGTGGGTGTGTATCGGGTTGCGATGACTGAGGTTTCCGCGCCCGAATAACGACGAACGACTTCCCAGGATCCTTCGGGGATGAACTACTTTCAGACTCTACCCCACTCGTCCCACTGTCCAACCGATCCCCCTCGCTGTGTCTGCGATTCCTTCGAATGTTGTACCAATGCCTCTTCTTTGGCTGATCAGGATCACTGGTGCTCGACTCCCCGCTATTCGTCTTGGTCGCCATCGACGGATGCTCCTCCTGCGGGGGCGCATTTACAGGCGTTGCACTCAATGCAGCCGCATCTCCAATAATAATTGCTGTCTGACTCTTCGTGCGCATGTGTGGCAGCATTGCTCCAGCAGGCAGTCCTGAACTCGTAAGTGCAGGAAGGCGCGCAACATTCGCCATGGATGCAGTTGGAGTAGGTAATTCTTCATTGTCATAGATCGTCTTCGTCGGAGTCCCACCAGACGCTGGCCCACTGCCCTTGCGCTCCATGCTAGGAAACGTGAAGGTCGAGCTTCCCGTAGTCTCGCCGGCAATCGCGTACGGTGAATCATAGTGGGCGCGACCGCCGCCGACGCGGGAGAAACCTGAATTGGAGATTTGGGGAGGTGTGCTGGTAGATGTGCGGTCGTATGAACTGCGGGGACCTGGTCCGGGGAATGGCTGCCACGCGCCCATGATATGACCACTTTCTGCATCGTCATCGCTGTCTTCTCTGTATGGCTGCAGGGCATGCTCGGGTCGCAATACTGATGGTGGGGGTCCACCAGAATGATGAGAAGAGCTGGAACCTTTGGCTTTCTGTGCGAAAGACGCGTTGGGTGGTGCATAGGAAGATGAATCATGTGCAGCGAAAGAGTCTCGAGTAACGGGTGAATGTACCTCCGTAGCTTTGTAGTGTCTTCGTTCGCGACCACCTCTCCGTGGCCCGCAACATCCGAGAAGGGAAAGCACACCAATCAATCCGCTATCGACTGGCCGTCTAGAGTGATCAAAGCCGACCTGACCAAGAATGCGCATAACTGCTTCAATGACCTTGATAACAAGAATCAAGAACAAGGCAAAATAGACGAGGCAAAGGACGATCAGTATGCCATAGGCTACCCAACCGCCGGCGCCGGCGCCAATTGAAATCTGGACGACTAGCTCTTAGCAATGGACTGTGCGATGACATGTGGGCTTACCGTTGGTGTCAAAATCACTAGCAGCACAGCAACCACGATGCGTGCAACGCAAAATAAGAAGCTGATGAGGCCCATGCCAGCTCCTGCACCCCATGGTAACCATACGCTCGTGACCAAAGCGCTAACAACTTCCGCCACTAAAATTATAATCGCTTGTGCTGTTCCACTGTGCTGTCCACATCCTATAGTCACCCCAAGGACGAGGTTAGACAGGAAAAGCAAGCCCGAGAAAAGCTGCGAGTTCTGGCGGTAGTGATTGTAGAGCGGACCTAACGCAAGAAGAGTACGTGTTTCGTCGTATAATTTGGTTGTCGACGTCCGGGCTAGCCGCAGAAGTAGGAGAGAAGGCGCGATCACAGAAAAGAGAGCGAATGAGAGGGCGCCAAGGGCTAATGAAGACGCTGAGCTTCCTGTTGAAAATTCGTAGCACGAGAATATGGTGACGGGTAAATGAAAAAGGACGAGAACGCGCACAAGATTTCCTATGAGCACGCTGGAGTGAAAAGAGCTGACTTCTGGTCGAAACAAGCGTCTTCTGAGGAAGGTGTAGTTGTGACCAAATCCGGTCGATGATCTGCTCTCATCTCCACTTGTGTCGAGCATATCCTTACTGCCCGCCGAAAGCCGCCGAATTTGACCCTTGCTTGTTGCATTTGCGAGCGCTGCAGAAGTCGGTAGATTGCCTGACGGCCGCCGTGAAAATACCCAATCTACCATCCAAAGGAACAAACTAAGCAAGATTGTCCCAGCTATAATAGCCAAGAACAGGGCTAAGCAGATCGCAAAGAGATCTTGGGGTTGCACCCCAACACTCCACGCAAAGGATTGCATCCCAGTCGTAGTGTTCGGCGGAAGTAGGAAAATCGTGTTCGGAATCGACTGGTTAATGTAGATAACGGAAGACGGATCGGCCAACTGATCGGCAAAGTCTGATGGTGGGTTATAAGGTTGGACATTCAGCGGGTTCCAGTGCATAGAATTTCCGTTCAGTGTGATGTCTACAAGGAATTAGATATTTGCAAAGCATTGTTCTAAATCTAAACCTACTATATGTCAGCGACGCCCAGGCAGTTTGCGAAAGTAGGGGATCTGAAATACATGAGCACGTGCGGTGTAAATCAAATTCTCAATTGCTACTCACAAATGAAGGGTGGCCACTGGACAGCAACCATAGCTAGGGCTGCACACCACTGCGTGTGAAATATGATATCACGCAACGATGGGGAGCCTGATGGACCAACATAAGAACCGCAAAGATACGAACAGAACATGTGAAATTACTTACAGAATCTCATCAGTGCAGGTGATGTTGAAAAGCGCTCACCACTGATGGCACTAGCAAGAATGAAACCGGTACTCTCAAACCGGTGCCAGATGCCTGGACCAGGTCTGCTAAATCCTCGGCCCCAAGCAGATACGATTCGAGCAGAACCAACGATGAGCCAATAAGTTGCGGCAAGACCGACAGTCGCCCAGAATATGATGTGGGCATTGCCATACGGCGAATCGAGTGGTCCTGGATGAAGTGGTGTAGTTGCGACGCTAAGGCATAATATCTCGTTTCCAGACGGGTCGACAGCCCGGAGTTCCGTGTCCATAGTTGTCAAGGAATTCTTGGTATTGAATGGTATGGATGCAGAGAGTGCGAATAGCCCCGCAGGGATGGGGCAATATGTGGTATTTGTCCCGACGAGAGGTTGTAGAGGAGAAGGTGGTCGTAATGAGTCGCACAAAGCAGAGTTATTGCTGAAAGTATTCATGGTAAGTGTTGTGGCTTCCGTGAAGAGGGTAGCTTGGATGGAAGAGCATGAGACGTGCAGTTAAAGAACATGAGGAAGAATGCGTACAGAGGCTGGTGCTGTTAACAGAAGACGCGACGATCTGCTGGGAGGCATTCCCCAAAATCGTGATATTCAGCGTCTGTCCATTGATTATTTGCGAGTACACTGTGTCAACTGAAAGTTTCTGTGATGCACTTCCCGTGAAACAGTCATAGAATGGAAGTGTTGCGGGCTGCGCGAATGTCGAAGGGAGAGATACGGAAAAAGAGAGAAAAATCAAAGCCTTCAAGACCGAGCAACACGACGCAGAAAAGATTGTGGTCATCGTTGAGTACGACGAGCACGGGAAGTGCTGCCAGACTCCAGCCCAGGTGCACAGACTTCCCACCATTTACCACGCCACCAACACGGATTTCATCTCCGTTTGTCGAACACAGGCTCTAGTAGCAGCGGACGCCCAAGGCCGTCTGCTCATTGTGTGCAACGATTATACGTCGTCGATTTACAGCAGGACACGAGACTGCTCGACCGACAGACCCT
>QFEN01001260.1:0-12826 GCA_003316125.1 Auricularia polytricha
GCAGGCTCACCTGCAGGATCGGCTCGTTTTTTGCCCTTGCCTTTCCCTGCCAGAACATCATATTGCAGGGGGAGTGTGGAGTTGGATCCAGATGGACCGGCAACAAGCAGAAACAGCCAACAATGAGTGACAATTATGAGCAGGGACAAGACACTAGACACAGCACCAAGCAAAAACAAGCAAAAATGTGCAGGCAGGTGCAGACAAGTGCTGACATGCAAAAATGAGTGGTGTCATCCAGCGCAAAGTGGAGGAACTCACATCTCCATGGATACCAAGCTTCAAGTTCCTAGCGAAGGCGTCAATACCTTGACAAAGTTGAGGCACTTGAGGTTACCATTGGAAAGGTACAGTAGAGGTGCTGGAGGATGTTATTGGACATGGTTGGGTGTAGAGGGTGCAGTTGGGTGTGAAGGTTGTGCTGCACAGTGGGTGTTGTGGTGCTCGTCTGAAGGCATCAAGGGATTGCTGGCAAAGGCAGTTTGTACACTGACTTGTTTTGTTTTATAATATTGAGAGTAGACATGTCAATGCAAAGTGAGCTGGTGGAAGGTCGAGTATCAAGTGTATGTACAAAGCAGTGTCGGTACTTTGCACAACTGAACACAAACACATTACTATTTTAGGAAGCCATGGGTACACCAGGGGTACGGGTTAGAGCATGGGTCTCAGAAATCTGACCCATACCCATGCAGAACCCTAGCTACCATTGAAATCTTCACTAACAACCATGTCATCATCTGTTGGGTCAAGTGGATCTATGGGGTTTATTTTGAGGGCAGGGTCATCAGGATTCATGGCATTGATGACAGGCATTAGTGGTGAGTGTGATATCCTTATCAAAGATGAGTGTGACATCTACATTGATACGCCATCCTGACAAATCATGACAAAGCGAAGTTGGATGTTAAATTCTGAAGTTAAGTTGGCCAAAAGTTCATATCCAAACAGACTCTACTAGATAGTCCCACGAGTTTGTGTGTCCCTAGAGTTCACGCCTTGGCTCTAGCACATGCAATTCTGCACGGAATCCTTATGTATGTTGCATATAGGTTCCTCCCAACATAATACACATGACCCTGTATTTTTTTTGGCAAAAAATGAAGTGGATCTCATGCCATGGTCGAGTTATGGATGTTTGAGGCTCATTTTGTGCATAGATGACTCCCTCCAAAGGTCAGATCACCATGGAAAAATCTGGGATGTGATATGATTATACATGATTATAGAATGCTAAAATAAATTTATCCAGGGCCACATGCTTGTCAGAATCATCTGCTGTGAATGAAATACGACCCAGACGTGACAATCTATCCAAAGAGTTACAATGAGACTGCACGCATCTAAACTCCGCCATGCTGAAATGCAGCACAAAAACACCAACACTCAACTAAACAGCTGCATGGCAGACTTTCAAACAGTGTGGAGTGTGAAAAGATATGGTGGCAGACGTGTGACATTGTGTGACCAAAAGTGCGAACTCTAGGGAAAACCACACTTTTCTGCGCAGTAAGTCTCCGCTGGACTCAACACGTCGATTTTAAAAGAAAAAACTGGCGTGCCTTGTACTTTCGATGTCAGGCTATCCATCCATCAAAAAATTATATTTTATGTGGATGTGTTGTAGAGTTATAGACATTTTCCCAAAAAAGCGCGAACTCTAGTGGACATCTAGTAAGGCGATTAGATAAGTGCTTGTGTATGTAATAATCTAAGAATAAACACTATCCCCATTTCGCTCGTTAGTAAATGTCGAACTGTGTCGAGTTACCACAAATTTCCACCTCAGTTCGACTCGATTCGCCTCGCGGCAACACTACATCAACTGTATAGTTTTACCAAAAGGGTTCCCACGCGGCGTATAGGTGCATGAACGTTTGGATCCAACAAAACCCTCTTCCCACTAACGTGGGAGTCAGGGGGTGGGGGGGCATAAGGTGTCATTAAATTTCAACTACTTCTTGCTCAGTGCTTGCAGTTGAACGAACTCGTAATAATCCCCTCTCCGCGCAAGAAGTTCATCGTGGGTTCCAGATTCGCTGACTCTGCCGTCCTTGACGAAATGTCTGTAAAGCAGTGAGAAATTTTCAACAGTGACAACGCTCTCAATTGACTCACATGCGATCAGCGTTCTGAATAGTCGAAAGACGGTGGGCGATAGCAATGGTGGTGCGACCTTTGGCAGCTTTGTCAAGAGCTTCCTGCACGACCTTCTCTGAATTTGAATCAAGGGCTGATGTGGCTTCGTCGAGCAGAAGAATTTTTGGGTTCCGAAGCAGTGCGCGAGCGATTGCTATACGTTCTGTACCATGATTTTAGTGTGCAAAGAAAGGTATCTGTCAATGAATGATACACACGTTTCTGACCCCCCGACAGCTGGGATCCCTTGCCACCAACTTCGGTATTGAACCCACTATTTTTATCATGTCAGTACGCCTAAAGTTCTCGTAGTATTGAAGTCTCACTCTGGAAGTGATTGAATAAAATCGAGTATATTGGCATCACGGCATGCAGCCTCGATTTCTTCTTGTGTGACCTCAGATTCTGATCTGGCGGCACCGAGTAAAATATTGAAGTGGATAGTTCCCGCGTACAAAGTCTGCAAAACAAGCAGTCAGCTCTCTACCAAGAGATTAAAATCACGAATCTATTCACAGGCTCTTGCGACACAAGCGAAATATGCTGTCTGTATGCCTGGACGTTAAACTCGTCGATAGGCTCCCCATCGAGCGAGATCTGTCCAGAAAGTGGATCGTAGAAGCGCTCTAGTAACTGGATGCTAAATGGAAATGAACTCTCAGCAGCCTGTTCGAATACGATGCAGTGGCGAGACTTACACTGTGCTTTTGCCGCAACCGCTAGAGCCGACTAAAGCAACATAGGTTCCAGGTTCGACGGTAAGCGAAAGGCCACGAAGAACCCGGAATCCGGGACGGGTGGGGTAACTGAAATAAACGTTCTCCAGCTCTATGTGGCCCTTGATAGTGTCGCTCTGAACACTTTTGCCTTCAGTTGACTCTGCGTCAATCGCAGGAGTCGAATCCAGGAGTCTGATAATTGAGTTGGCGGCCCCTCTGGCTGATGAGACGTCAGGCACAAAGGCGAAGACGTTGCCAGCCTGCATTGCGCTAAATACCGTACTCTGCCAGTGTTTTGTTTACTTCAATAACGTGCGGAGGTTTACGAAATGGTCATACCATCAAAGCAATGAAGAATGACTGCGTGGTAATCTCAAGCCGTGAAACGAGCGTCGCGCCATACCAGAAAACTAGAGCGATCACCCAGAACGCCATGGACTGAGAGAGCGCGAACAGCATGTTGCTCCAGAGCGCCGTCCTAGTGGATTTTCTGACGGGTTCTTCCAAGCTTTGTCTGTAAAGATCGAGACAGTGCTCTTCCCGGGTTAATGATGCAACAGTGCGAATGGCTGCAGTAGCTTCGCAGGCAATCTGAGCAGAGCTTTCATGCGCTGACTTGTTCTTCTTATCTTTCAGAACAACAACTTGCTAAGAGGCGTTTAGCACGACGGGAGATTATTACGCAAGTCATGTACCAAACGTATAAAGCCAGCGGACGCCAGGATAGGGATGCATGCTAAATAACGACGAAATTCGTAAGAGAAAGGCGTGAAATAAGAAAACGAGACGCACCCATGCCGACAATAGCCGGCTTCCAAGCATACGCAAAGCCAATGGCCAACCCAGCAAGTACAGTTGTGAAAGATTGGATGATTCTAACCAAAGTCAGTAATGACCACATTTTCAGAGGACTCATACTCACGTTCCCAGAGTGACGCCAGCGAGACCATTGATCTTCTGAGGGTTTTCGCTCAAGCTTGATGTCAGAGCGCCAGTCTTACAGAGTCCATGAGGGTCCTGCATGAGCTGGAGAGCTATAGGACTCACATTGTTCTTCTCGTTGTCAAAGTACTCAACTGATTCCGATAGTGAGAAAAATACAAATACTTTAGCGATTAAGCACTCACTGTCTTGTCGGAGGATGGCTTTGAAGCTCATTGAACGGAGCTTGGCAGTCAGGACAGCAGCAGAAGAAGCAAAGTAGTAGCTCTGGAAACCAACACACAAGCCGTACAGAATGGCAAGAAGGAAAAACCTGGCTCGAAATAAGCGCCGGCATGATCTCCAGGAAAATATGTAAACTCAACCAGAGAGCATTCCGGTCGCCTTCATAGCGGCGCTCAGAATTTGTGGTCGCGGAAAAGCCAGAGATAGACCGCCCTGCCAGTGCATGCCAGGATAAATGGCTTCCGTTTTGTTTGGCGACAGGACTTACCATAGATAATGCCAGAGGCAGGATAAGCAGCACCATTGCCTGTAGAAACATCTGAGTGCAACTGATAATGTGTGCTTCGCGAACTTACATATAGCAAAGAGAGATCCGATCACGTATCGGCGAAGCCCTTCGCGGTGAAGACCAGCAATTCGTCTCATCAAATAGAATAGACCGTAGTCATCCTCTGGAGCCTGATCCCCTACTTTCTCCTTTAATTTACTGATAACGTCGCTTCCGGTGGAGTGAATGGTGCTCTTCCGATCGAGGAGTTCTCCTGACCTAGAATTTTCCACATCTTTCTCACGACTCGATATCACTGCATCTAGATCATCATCTTCGTCACCCTCACGAAGAGTTTGCGCCGTGACAAGACGAAAGTATGCCCCATTCTCGTCTGCCAGGAGTTCGGCATGAGTCCCTCGCTCCAGTACCAGTCCCTCGCCCATTACAAGTATGCAGTCAGCATCTTTAATCGTCGACAAGCGATGAGCAATGGTGATGGTAGTTCGACCAGCAGCTGCTTTGTCCAGAGCATCTTGTACAATCCCTTCCGAGCGAGTATCGAGGGCGCTCGTTGCTTCATCAAGGAGCAAGATCCGCGGATCCGACGCAATAGCTCGCGCAATAGCAACGCGCTGTTTCTGCCCTCCAGATAACAGGAAACCTCGCTCACCAACCATGGTGTCATATCCTTGTGGCAAGTTGCTAATAAAGCTATCTGCATTGGACTTGATGCAGGCTGCTTTTATGAGCCGAAATTTCTCCTCATCAGATGCATCCTCGTATGGTGTGCCAATGAGACCGTGTGCGACGTTGCCCCTGATAGTCGTCGCGAAGAGCACGGGCTCTTGTGAGACTAGACCGATCTGAGAGCGCAACCATTTGATATTCAGTTCCCGCAAGTCAGTTCCGTCAAGCGTAACAGAGCCGCTGAGCGGATCGTAGAAGCGCTCTGTGAGAGATACAATCGTAGATTTACCAGATCCAGATGCGCCAACGAGAGCAGTTGTCCTGCCAGCCGGGAAGGTGATGTTGATGCCTTTGAGAATTGGGACATCTGCGCGAGATGGATAGTTGAATTTGACGTCCTCGAACGTAATCTCGCCAGTGATTTTTGCAGGCTTTAGCCCTCCTGGGTTTGCAGAGTCGATATCAGGGATACGCTCGATTGTGGCGAAGAGTTTTGCGGCAGCACCACAGGCACGTGTAATGGCTGAAAGCATGATGAGAATTCCGAATCAAAAGTGGGACCACAATTACCTTGCAATTCAGGCGCAAGTAGGGCAAGAGAGAATGATCCAATTAAGATGGCCATGAAGACATTCACAACCTGTCCGGCGTTAGCTGCCAACTAATGTTAAATCCAGGTTCACGGCACAGAAATGGGAACAGACCGTGGCCTTCATTGATGAGGGTAGTTCCAAAATCGAACGCCAGCGAATACGCGCTATAGATCATAAAGAAGAGGAGGCCTAACCCTGCACCTTGCCCAATACTCGCTTTGCAGTCAACGGCGCGAGTTACGTCGATGTTCTTATCGTATATTCCAGACAAAACTTTCTGTGTCCCGAAAGCCTGCGCAGTGCGAATCGTGGATATGACCTCTTCTGCAAGACTACCTGCTTCAGCAACATGTTTCAAGGACAATCTGGTATGGAACGGAGATCAGAGCTTCAGGACAAGTTCAACAGCAGGTTCACTCACTGCGTGTATTTGGACACGAACTTATTCATCGCGCCACCTATGATCATGATGCACGGAAGGATGGACGACATTGCAAGAGCGAGACGCCATGACCGGACATATGCAAGTATAAAGCCAACGAGGAATGCGCTGACGAAAGTGACTGCAATGGTGACCTTTTCGGATATCCCCAGTTGTACCAAGTCTATTTCAGAGCGTGACATTGACCATCCACTTGGAAATGTCCGGTATGACTTACGAGTATCGGTTTGGATGCGCGTCGCAACCTCTCCAGCTCCGACATCATCAAAATAGGCAATGTCCTGTCTAAGGATGGCCTGAAGATACTTCTCTCGTATTCTCTTCCCATTAACTTCTGAAGTATAAACCCAGGTGTACATGTACAGATACGTGGAAACAAACATCGCGATGCCTGGTACGAGTTTAGATACTAGGTGTCATTCTCATCGAATCAAGAACTTACCAAGATAAGCGAGGTAAGAGGCATCCAGTCCAGCGTTATGACGGAATGCGGATGCAGCAGCATTCAGTGCCACCTGCGCCTGCTCAATCACGTTCGGATCATTGGACTGTAGCGATTGATAGTACTCGTTCTCTGCTAAACCAAATGTAACGAAATCTTGTGTCAAGTTGCCGAATATCAAAGTCATCAAAGGCTAGGGCAGACCATCAGGAAATGTAGCTCGGAAACCCGAGAACTCACCTGCGAAGCACCAGCCGCAACAGCAAAGATTATGCCAAAAAGGTTCAACATTATTTCAAAGCGAGTTGAATACCTGCGTCGGTGAACTACCACGTTCAATTATCAAAGTGAAGTGATCTCACCGAAATAACGATAAGAATGACGCAGGGACGGGTGCATCTGCTGCCTTTGCGTTCTCAGCTTCGCTCTCCATTTCCCTAGATGATTTCTTTGGCCAGGGGAGAAAGGCTCGGATGCCCTTTGAATTCTCTTTCATTTCCAGAGCGACATGTTCCGGCCCCGGGGGTGTGAGCTCCTTTGAAAAGGCAGGTTTCTTCTCGTCGGGAGAGGCTGGAAGACCCTCCGAGGTATGTGGCGCAAGTGAAGTGGATTCTGACCTCATGTCCGAGCGCAGCATGGGCGAACAGCTGAAGGGAATCCATGCATATATGTAGGTCGCTGCGGTTTCTGAGGCGCCCGGCGACGTCCACCAAGTTCGACTCACGTGAGAAATGGGGACAATTCTTTGTAGGGAGCCTGCGGAACAATTGATGGGGGACCTGTACCTCACGGCGTCTGTCAGGGCCTTCTTCCCTCTTCTTCCACGTATCCAACACGTAGTGCGCCAGCGCGATGCTTATCGAATCTTTATCACACACATGTACACATGCCAAGTCGATGCAGCTGAAGCAGGATGTCGTTGCAATTGCATTGAGTCTTTTTTGACCTGCTGGAGAATTCGATTGGACTGCCCTGCTTGCACAAAGAACCAATTAATAAAGGCAACTCAGTCATTTGCTGGATTCCAATGGCATGCTTGTATCATTCCGTTGGAATAATGGTACCATAGCTCGTTGACGCTGAGCGCCATGATGGGTTGCAAGGCGAGTCTGATAAGGTGAATCTAATCTAATGAGAGCCTATTTCCCGAGTCCCGACGAGCTCAGTCGTCTCAGACGTACGTGAATCATTCTTTGTTTTTTACAAGTAGACGTTGCCTTGGTACTGCATTGGCTTGTGGGCTTTTGTGGACTGCGACTCAGTCACTGTGGTATTCCAGGGTCGACATCCACTTCGGTCTACGTACAAAAGAAAGGCGGCATAACAACGCATAACCCGCTTGCGCACACGTACGTCGGCTTGTCGACAAGTTGGTTCATCTCCTTTTGTGTAGTTCTCATTGTCTGCTTATATGCCATCATGGGCTGTGTCCGGGGAGCAACTTTTAAACGTCACATAGCCATCGGGCATACCATTGTGGCCGGAGAATGTGCGGTATATCAGATGCGCAGATGAACTTCTTTGCGCACCACAGTAATTTCCCTCTTTCCTTCACTACCGAGCCTCTGGCCGCGGTCCTCAAGGCCCATTGCATTCTACGACTTGTTCTTTAGCAACGCTCCTGGTAGAGCCGCTCAAATTCTCCATTATGGCGTTTAAGCTGTCGTATTTCTTTTGGACACCCCGGCATATTAAGATCCCAGGAGAGATCAAGCCGATGAGGCGCCAGAGGCCGATGAACTTGTGAGCGGCTCCGAGTCTTATTCGCACAGAATTCAAACGACTTCATCCGTATATAGTGCTGATATTCCTTCTCCTTGGAGTAATCACCTCTCAGCGATAAGAAAGTCGTTGGAGAATAATGAACTCGGAGGTGCCGCGACTGCTTACTAGTAGGCGCCTCATGATGGGCTGTGGATTGGAGTGCTATGTATCATTAGACTTTGTGGAGGGGAGACACCTTGGATAACAATTATGTGTATAACAGGCCTAGGGTAGCACGTAGGGATGCGTTGTGTCAATAGCGGAGGAAGATAGTATGTAGTACCAAATCGGCACAAGTAAGATATGAACAAAATGCAATGTCCGTCAGTGGACTCTCCAAAGGATTAATGAAACCAAGATGCAACACGTAAAACCAAGTCCCAGTAAGCATGAAATACAGGTTCCACAAGGCCAGGTAACTACCAAGTATTCCCGTCAAAGTTCAAATCTAGTAGTGTTGGCCATCAACCAGCACTTGGGGAAGTCGGGAAACCCGATAAGTTGTCAGCAGATGCTGACGCGCTGTTGAACATCGCTTTTAGCGCTAACTCATTCCTTCTCTGCCGCACTCTATCCACCTCTTCAGCTCCGCCAGTCATTCGCAATCTCTTGCCACCCACGAATCCTGAAAGCTCCTCCTGAAATTCGTCAGACCGGCTCGCGAGGTCTCGTTCCCGGTTTTTCTGGTTAGCCTCGATTGCTTTCATCCGCCGCTCCGGGTCAACCGCCGCACCCCGAATCTCCATCATGACAGTGCTCAGGCCAGTATGACCCTCGTCCGCTGGAAGAGGCTTAAATCCACGGCCCCTGTTATTGCGTCCGGGTGTAGCGCCGCGGATAGAAATGACTTTGTCAACGTGCCCAAAGACATCCACCAAAGCCTTGTGATCTTCGAGGAGATCAGTCAAGAATTCTTCTTGATGACCGAGGAAGCCTTGTTCCTCTACGATGTTCTGCAGCTCCTCTTCCCAAGTCTTCTTCCACATCGGCCTGACGGTATCGATATGCTCTTTGAGACTAGCCAGCTCCGTGGCAGTGGAGGTAATGTCCTCCTGAATCTGCTTCACTAATTGAGGCGTGGGAGTCATATGGCGCTTGAGAACGTCATCTCGGAGTGCCTCCACCGTGTCCTGCAACTCCTCCACCTTCGTCAACACGTTCTGACTCCGCGTGTCCAACTTCGTCTTCCCCTGATCTATAAAGCCCCGTGCGCCGCCAACTTTGACAGACGCTAGCTGCTTCACAGACTGCGTTTGTGTCCGCAAAGCGCCCAAGGAGTCCTTCGTCGACTTCATAAACTCCGTGTACAGCTGCCTCATGATTCCTAGATCACGTCGTAGGTTCTGCACCTCGTCGAACTGCGTCTTCAGATCGTCCACTACTCGGTTGGAGTACTCGGACATCACCGATGCCCCCGTTGTTTGAGGCTGTAGTTGAAGAGACTGCCCAGTCATCTGAGGCAGAATGAATGGACTGCCGCTCGAGCTCACGTCACCCACGATGCGCGATAGCCTACGTGCGACATTATGCAGTTGTCTTTCGGATGGCCGATCTGTCCTTGGTGTGCTCTCGACGAAGTCGTGGGCGATGATGGGATTCGCGTGGGACGATCGACGATCATTTGAGATCGCGGTGCGAAGTTCTTTGAGGTCGTTAGACAGCGTCAATATCTGGGTGTCGATGTGTTGCTTTATTTGATCGAGTGCTAAAAATACAGTAGATCAGAATGAGAACGCAAGGAATGCGACTTCACTCACGTTCGATGTTAAGAGATAATAGGCATTTCTCCTTCACCTCCTCAATGTCCTCCAGCTCATACTGCACACCGCTAGAGGGGTCACGTATGTATATCGCAGGGAAATTCTCCTGACCCGGATTATACGAGAACCTGTCCACGAATAACATCCTCAACGACGAAAAGGACAAACCAGGTTCGATGGTGACCTTCTTGACTTCTCGCCCGACTTGTAAGAAGACGGAGAACGTGGTCTGGGAAGCAGGTTCAGGTGTCTGTTCAAAGATCGTGGGCTCGTCCGTCACGGAGTCCGCTTTAGACAGCGTACGAGCTCGTTGGGAGCGGGCGGGATCTATTAGCGGAGGCAGTGGAGGAACGGGAGGGGCTGCCTCAGCCTCGACTACGGGCGAGGGTGTTCGCGGTATCGTTCTGTTGGACCGCGTGCTGCCGGTGCGCTTCACTTCCGGTTCATCCACTTCTGTTAGAACCGCCAAGTCCCCTGGCGTCAGCAATGAACCTGCTGCCATCGACCGCCGGTTACCTGACCGCTCCCGTGAGCCTGTCATTTTCGTGATATTGTACGTCGAGAACCGCTTCGACGCACGCCGCTCGAGCACGTCGCTCTTCTTCAATGCGGCCAGGGAGCTAGCGACTGCAGGTGCTTGCAGACTGTCGATGGGAGGAGTTTGTGGTGAGGAGATTTCGCTAGGAGGGGCAGGAGCTTCATCTATCAGTACTGCAGGGAGTAAAGGTGGCGACAAGGAAACTGGTCTATCGAAGAGCAAAAAGCGCTTGACGGAGGCAGGTACAGGGGCACTCTGAGGTGGTGTTTGAGGCAAATTCTTGTCTGGCTCACTGAGTGGGGCGTGATGTGGAGTCGCTGGTACGGAAGACGCGACTAAGGTCTCTGATGAGTCACGCGAAAGCACGTCACCATTGGACCTGTACACATTCTGCGATTGTCGTGCCTGAGGCGGGACTGAGCCTCGATTGGTGTACCCATTGACGCTGCTAGTGATCGTGTTTTCATTAGGCGGCGTTTCATCGTCAGGTTCGCGAAAGACGGATGGCGGAGAGGGCGGCGGAGGGGTCTGCGACCTTGGGTCTTGTCGTTTTACCGACGATCTTGCAGACTGTCTTGTCGTGTTATTCCTCTCCCTCTCTCCCTCTCCCTCCTCCTCCAATACGCTACGCGAAAGCTGAGACCGATGTCTCGAATCGTCATCACGCCGCGAAGCCTTGTCAGACTTGGACGAGCGACTGTCCGTCCGCGAATGGGACGAACGATGTCGGGTCTGGTGCTCCGACACGATCCGACGGTACATGGACTGCTTGCCGCGGAGACCCTGAAGGAGGTTGGTGATAATCTTGCGCACTGTAGGTAGATACACGTTGAGGTTGTCTGATGTGGCTTCCTCTGCTAGGCAGGTTTCGAGGACCTCTCGTAGGTCTTCGGGCACGGACATGAGGTCTCTGTGAGGTTATACTTAGCAGTTGAGGGTCATGTCTACCTGCAGGCAAAGGCACGCACGACATATCGATATCAAATGCAGCAAATGCAGCCACAGCCGCGTTGAAGTCATTCCCGAGGCGGACGTAGACGTCGCTCACCTGGATCTCGTCCATTTTGCCGGTGCTCCATTGGGTGAGGGACTCAAGAAGTTGTTTGATGGCCACGAGAAGACGTGTGACGGCAGACTCGACTGCGGGCTACATCCTGGATAAGTCAGTTATTACGATGCGGATCAGGGTACTCACATGTGCGTGCGAACGGCTGCTGCGTGAAGAGGATGAACTTGAAGAATGGGTAGAGGCTACTGATTGGTGGTCTCGCCGTGAGCTATGTCCCGCGTAGGACTGCGGTGGCGGCGTTGACTTCGTTGAAGACATTCAGGAGCACAAAGGAAGTGAGTGTGCAGGTGGAGGAGTGCGCTTTATGCCAGGCAGCTCAAGGCCAGGAGTATTCTGATCAAGAGGTGGGGAAAACCTTAATTCCTAACATGGTGCTCGTCATTACATAAGCTAGAAAACTCTAATGTACAGCCACCCGAAGTTTTGAGAACCTCGTTCTGAGTTCCTCTATAGAGGTGTAAGATCTTAATAAAAACATTAACTGAACACTGGAAGGCCCCCATTTTTACTACTTAAGAACACATCTAGATAGTCAGATCAATGAGACAAGAGCGTGCAATGAAGCAACTAGCCAATTCAATCTGACCGGTTGTAAAAATTGAGAACATGTGACCAATATAACATGAGACGCGTGAAGATTGATATGACGCGCCCATACATGTATTGATGTGCATCATCAATGCCTCGTCTCTCTGTTGCCTCTGGCAGCCCTCGTACAGCGGTTTGTCTGACAGGACAAGGAGAATGTACCTGTAGCATTGGGTTCTCGTACTTAATGTCCTGCCCTCGAGTTGAGTGGGTCTGTTCTCTCCAAACGAGCCCGAACATTCCTCTAGCCTAGTACTTCATTTGTTCAGATTTTCTTCCGTTTCTTTCTGTTGATCCGCTGCTGCTTCCATTGCGCCGCTACTTCTTCCGTTGATTCACCATTCTGCATGCTCTTTGATCCGTCGTAGTACCCCATTTCTGTCTCAAAATCACACATTAT
Source organism: Auricularia polytricha (assembly GCA_003316125.1). NCBI lineage: Eukaryota > Fungi > Basidiomycota > Agaricomycetes > Auriculariales > Auriculariaceae > Auricularia > Auricularia polytricha. The sequence goes on from QFEN01001260.1 coordinate 12,580, forward strand.
GCTCTCGAAATCACGCTTTACGTGTTCATTTATATTTTGTGTCGTAGTTTTCGTCATGCGTTTGTGTATTACTTGCTTTCAATTGATATTGTTGCTCTCAGACTTATTTGTGTGATCGAAAATAGTTACTATATAAGGCTAAATTACAGTGACTGTAACAGTGTCACGGTGGTGGGGGCCCCATCCGAAGTTGCGTCAGGTGTATGTCATGAACTCTTATTTCCCCCACCTCTTGATTCTGATCAGC
>QFEN01001276.1:0-23125 GCA_003316125.1 Auricularia polytricha
TTGTGAAAACCAGAGGAAGCATTGAGGACATACCAAATAGTCCGAGGCGGTACTGGACTAAGACAGTGATGAGGCCGTGATTCGATTCTATAATCAAATCTGCACCATTGTATGAGCTTGCAGCTCCTAAAATATACCTGTACCCAAAATCGTTTCAACATCGACAGAGTGCCATTGTACATGCCACTTACCCTCCTCCATGAATCCAAACGACAACTGGGAGCCCTCCTGACGAAGTGGCCACTTCACTTCCAGGAGTGTATACACTACTGTATGCAACCATCAATCGTAAATGTCGACATTATCGTTCTATGGCAGGACTTACTTTAAGAATAAACAGTCTTCTGACTGACAGCCCTTTTCCTCATAGAGGTGTTTTCAAAAGGATTCGTCGAAGAATTGCCTGGGAGTGCTTGATAACATTCATTTGGTTGCGTGGTAGCTTGTTGAACCCCAGAGACGGTTGGTGGAGGCTGTGGAGTTGCCCATCTCAAGTCCCCTATGTGCTTCATGCGTGAGTTGAGATTCTATGCAACACACAAGACTGGACGCACCAACTGGAGCAGCCGTGTAACGTATTCCAAGGAAGCTGGTGATGTTTGTTGCTGTATCTACTGACCCCTGGTACTGAGCATAGCCCAAGTTGACGATGGATGCAGATTCGGTGGTGGCCTGACAAGATAAGGCTTGTAGCGCAATAACAACCTGCAATATGGCCAATAGATTGGCTTTAAAACAGCGTTTCAATCCCATAGATCCTGTAGCGATAAACGTCTCAGGGTGATGAAATGACGCGACTCGGGGCACATGGTGGCACTATCAACCTTTCCGAGAGCGGCTTCGGAGCCAACATTAGCCGCAGGGAGCATTGGATTCGAGGATATCCTTGAGAAATTCAAGAGCGATCACAGGCACAGGCATGGGTGCATCATCCCGATTGTGTGGATCAAGTGAAGATACGAATCACACTTATATTGGCTGGTGGTGGTCGCCCTGACCGTGGAGAACACTTCTTGGAGGACAGCCCTCTGGGTCATCCGTCTCTCCCACACAGTTCGGGCCGTCTGCTACGTGGAGCTTAGACTCGCGACCAGCTGCCTTACACGACAGTGGCATGACATTAAATTACACCAAGGCAAGGCGGCTCAGGCTGGTGATGAGATTGCATAGAGCTTGACGAATGGATGCATAGTAAGCGGTAGTAACACTGTAAACTTGACTTTACTTCCCAAGCTTTACTGCAGAAGTGGCAGAAGCTACATGCATATGATGGAGGGCACGGATTACAATTTGACATTGACATTGACACCTAATCGAACTCATCGGAAAACCGTCCCGAGCAAGGCTAGACGAACTGATACAAACTTTGATAGAAAGGCCAGGATCCAAATGGATGGGGGGGCAGAGCGGTCCATGACCTTCTTTTTCTTACACGTTGTTTTCGAGAGTAATGATACGGCATCCCGCAGATAGCAAATTTTTCTTGATCATTCGACACCGGGTGCATCGTTTATTTTTGAGCGGGAACTGGAGGTATCGCAGGTTCCCAGAGAAAATTGAAGTGGAGCCGCGAGGGGACAAACAAGATACGAACCTGAGGATGCACGATTGGGATTCAGCGAGTATATAGAAGAGCACACTGCGCGATTGTGCTTTCAACTCTACATAGGACCTTGAGATTTCTGTAGCCACAAAGTCAGGGCAAGGTCAGCTGAGGCAAGTACGTACACCTGGACTCAAAGAGAGTGGAGTTGTTAACAAAGTGCTCCAAGGGCCACGCGGCCGGGCCTCACTAGTTACTAGTAGTACCAGCGCTTCAAGTTCGAGTGACCGCGTCATGCTTTTGCAATCAAGCGCTAAATCTTGCGCAAAGTTTGTACTAAGTTAGTATCAGCGCTTCAAGTTGACACTAAACATGGCATCGAGCTCACTTAGCATCGTCTTCGACGAGATCTTCACGACCGACGTTATCGGACCTAACGCTCGACTATATTACCGAGCTCTTCCCTCTAACGAACGGGGACAACTTCGCGATGGTGCTTGCTTCTTTACTATTGTCGCAAGACGGTGGTGTACTGCGCCAACCATAGAGGGCGAAGATGGCGAAAACAAACACAGGGATGTGTGGAGACTGGATGGGAAAGGGAGAAAAGGCTCGGAAGAAGATTACCATTATGCATGATGTACATGATGGAAAGGTGCAGCTCCTTGAAATTGTGCAAAGGTTTCCCAAGGGTTTGTTCATTACTCTCAGGTATATATCAGTTCGACACTGGATGTCATGTAAGTTGCTTAGATTCCGGTCATACTTTCAAGTTGTAGCACAGCCCAGTACACATCATTCGGTGGACTTCACAACTGGCTCATATCGTCACTTGACTAATATTGTTGTTCTGAGCAACCCCGTGTACGTAGTTCCCAGACAATGATTGTCGGAAATTACGGTGATCTGCTTGATTCGGCAAGCATCGCATTCGACGAACACATGCGCTAGCCCTTGCATCCATTCGCCCCTCGGGCCCCATGATGACTACCTAATATTATAGGCAACTCATGGTGTGTGCTGAATGTATCGCAATTCATATTCGGGTCGACCCGTGCACAAGCAACAGCTCGCGTTGTAACGAAGACATGATCGATAATTGCTGTAGCAAGAACAACGAATGTCCGCACATGGTTAAAGAAGCAGCTCTCGGTCTATTCATAGCAGCGTATCAAGAGCTCTAATCAGTCCAAACCCTAGCACAATCACGAGAATATGTGAACGAGTGCGGCGTTGTTACGACTTTTATGCTGTGTCGCCGGCAGTCTGAATATGACATGCTTCAAGTGCCTGCCGTCAAGACAGCCAACAGAGCGGCACCGAGAATATGCTGACGAAGGTAAGCGAGTTAAGGTTAAGTCCGCGAGGAACCGACAGCACGGAGGTAACACACATGACGACATCGACTGTGGACGCGTCGATGGGCGATCATAGTAGATCGTAATCGTCGAGCTTCGGAAGATAGTCAGAAAGGGATGTGAATTTGCGGTCGATCACTCACCTCGTCATTGTAGTTCATAATCGTTCTCTTTAACTTGGATGTATCGACCCAAGTGACAAAGTCTTCCATGTGTCTGAGAGTTGGTAAGAATACGCAAACTAGATTAGTTTTGTGACGGACCTTGTGACAAGAAAGGCAGGATCAGTGATAGTATCAGGCCCAACACGGACGTGACCCTGCTCGATAAATTTTGCAGCCTGAAGAAGTGAGTTGAGAGTACAAGTTGAATGAGTCTGGACGTACTGCGCTGACTGTTTCTGCCATCTTGCTCATGCACATGAAAACGGCAAGGCGACGCCTGCAAAAGGCAGCGACGGTGAGCTTGTTGTCTACGTCGCTCAGTTTTGCTTGGGAGTTGAGTACGCCCATGTCATATAACTTTGAGAGTAGCTGTGACTCCATGCGGGTACGAAACGGGTCCTGAGAGGGTAAAATGGATAGACGATGTGCGAATGATCTGAGAGCACCGCAAAGCTTGTTGTACCTGTGATGGTGAGGATTGATCGACGGAGGAGTTAGAAGGCTTACTTGTGGTAATCTTCCCTGTCCTGAATATGGTACCTGCGAATAACTTTGATCTCACGAATATTTGCATCTTGTTTCCACTTTATGGTGTTAGCTGGTTAATCCTTGATTGGAAGAAGACCGCATACGTTTAAGAAGTCAACTTTCTTGAGCAATTTCTGCTCATGGTACTTGAATTTGCGGACCATGGAAGTTCAGTGCAAGCTGGCTGTGTTTATAAAAATTTTGATTCCGGTGATTGTGCTGTCAAGCACGTGGTAAACGAAGGCTGCGTGTGAGAGTCTTGGTAGTACTTGGACTAGATTCAAACTTGGACGACGTCGACTTGGACCCTTGTCGTCCCCCGACCAATCTCAATTAATAGTCGACTTCATCGTCATCGTCATCGTCCTCGTTCTCGTCGTCTAGCTCCTCATTGTCCTTGTCGTCCTCCTCGTCATCGTTCCCATATCTTTGATCGTCATGAACGCTCAACCTCGACCTGACATGCTTCGACCACAGAGCATGTCACAACTCTCCATGAATCCCTCTCCTCACTTTCAACAACACCCACAGCAGCAACAGCCTCCTCCGAATCACGTCTCGCTCATGCCCACCAACCCAATGAATTTACTCGCAGCCGGTCCACAATCCCAAAACAGCCAGCCAAACACAGCATATGAGTTCCGTCGTCGTCAGCAGCAGGTACAACATATGCAGCAGCAGCAGCAGCATCAACAGCACCAGCACCAGCAGCAACAGCAACAGCAGCAGGCACAGAATGTCCAGATGAACACCGCAGCAGTAGCCTCACAAGCTAATTCTCATATGAATTCCATCCCTCAACACTCTCTACAATCAATCGCTTTTTCGAATAACATGATGTCTCAAGCTGGCAACAATCTTGGTCAGGTCAGAAGAGTCGCCTCTCATCCACAGGCGCTCAATCAGGTCAATCACGTCCAAGCAATTCATCCCGGTCAACCAAATATGCCAGGCATACCCCCAATGAACCAACAAAATAGCATCCCTCCTCATTTACGCCAACCATCCGCCCAACCTATGATGTCCCGTATTCCTGGCCCAATTCCTGGCTCAATGTCACCAGAGTTATCCATCGCTCTAAATCGCTCTCAAGGTCAAAATCAAATGCGAACTCAATCATCCCAACCCCAGTTGATGAACAGTCTATCACAACCAACTGGTCTTCCCCAAGCTGGAACTCCTACAACCATGCCCCCAAATGGGTTTCCATCTCACTCGCATCATCCAATCACCTCTTCTTCCCCTCGTCCTACAGGTCCTCCACAAGGTCATGCCACAAATATGATCATGGGTACACCAGGTCCTTCACAACCCCCCGGTGCTCGTCCCATGAATCCCGGCGATGGAGTATTCATGGGTATCCAGAATCCCCAGTTCAACCAAGGCTTTGGCCCCGTAGGTAATCGAATACCGTCTGCCAACCCCTCCTTCACTTTTGTGCCCTCATCCAGCCAGGGTGACATGGAAATGCAGCAGAATCTCACAGACGCCATGTCAGGCAGTCGCACTGGATTCCTCACTCCGGCCCAGCAGTTTGAGCATATGCAGCCTCCTGATAACGGTTTTGGCAGTAGCTTCAACATGCCGACCCCAGTAAACGTCCCCCCTCGTCCCCCATCTCATCCCACGTCCGGTGCGCATCCTTCCATGCCACCTCGACAACCCCCACCTCCCCACCAACATTCTCCCCATCAGTCCGATCCTATGGCAGGTCACATACAACAACAGCCTCCAAGACCCCAATCTCAACCACAGGGTCCCTCTGTAAGACCACCATCTCAAGCTGGGCCGTCGCAAACACCGCGAACCTTGCATTCCCAGCTTCCGCCATCATCCTCCAGCAGTCTCCTTCCTGCACGTATACCATCCATCACACAAGCACAGACGTCACCGCATCAACAACGGCAGGCAACTCCAGGGCAGCAGCCAATAGCTCCACGGCCGCCACAGTCTTCGACGAGTACTGCTGCTGCACCTCCTGCTACGACCGCGCCGTCCTCGGAGCCGTCGGCTCCGCCTCCCATTCGCCCTTCCCCTGTGTAAGTATTATTCGGATTACTTATCTTGGCTTTACTTATGTTCTCTCGAAGGGTGGCCATGCCCGTTGGTCTTGGTCAGGGTCTTGTTCGATTGCTTCAATTCAGCGGAGTACTTTCAGCTGAAAACCCCACTGTACGTCATTTCATATTAATATCATTCCTCAATCATGAATCCTCGGTAGAAACATCAGCTATCACACTGGGAAAGTGTTGTGAAAGACTACTTCACTCCAAAGGCCATAATGAAATTCACCCTTTGGAAAGATAACCAGCGGAATGAAGCAAAGCCTTTCGGTCAGTCATAACCTTTTCAAATTTAACTTTGCTCATTCGTTTCGGCATCAGAGATCGGTGTCCCTATACTGCCTCGGTTTTTTCTTGTCACCACCCAATCTGGCGTCAAATCCATGACGCTCTCGCTAGACGGTGCTCGAGAACGGCTACTGTCACAACACCACGCGGTAGTGGAGTGTGTTGCGGCTGTTTGGACATACCGATACACCAACGGGTACACAGTCACACTTCGGGGCCCGCTCACAGTCCACGTTCTCATCATCCCTCACCCAAACACCGCCCCCTCCCAAACACCGCCATACTCCCTTAAATTTGACCACCTCCAATTCGATGCCAATCATCACGAAAAGTTTATCGCCTTGGACTCGGTGATGGGTCATAGGCAATCGGAGTCACCGAAAACGCCACGGGTGAGGACAGCACCGACGCCAAGTCCGAACGGGACGGTGATGCATAGGATGGATGATGAGAGGATATGGGAAGAACCTAGAGTTATGATCGACCATGCGTCGATACCGGGAGAACCTGTGAACGCATTTGGGATTCCGCAAGCGACGATGCGATGTCTGGAGGTACGTATTTTCTTTTAGCTCCGTGTTTCTCTTTTGCTGAACGCAAGGCTCGGTAGTTGGCAGAAAGCGTCAGTCAGATGACCGATCTGATCGCATTTGCGAATGAAACGAAGCTGGGACCAATGGGTAATGTTTACTTGTTGAGACTATTGGTGAACGATCGCTGACTTGCTGGATCGGTTAGACGCTCTTGAAAAGCTAGCGGAGAAGCTACGAGAAGGGTCTCAAGGAGGACCCTACATGGGCATGCCTCTCTCCAACGGGCCCTTTCACCCCTTTCAGACCATGAACGGGCTCTCAACATCGCCAGCGGTGACATTGTATCATGGCATGTCTTCATCACCGTCAGTACCGCATCCTGGGCCCTCCGCGCACTCCCCCAAAAACCTCCCTCCTTCGGCTGATTCACAAAAGCAGACCAGACCCCCAACTGCATCTGGCACCGCACCCCCAAACTCCTCAAATCCAGCCAATGCACCTACACCTTCCCAATCTGGCATGACAACGCCTTCCATGACCTCTGCTACCCTCAAACGCAAGAACAACGATACCAATTCGCCCTCTCAGTCAAACGCCGAGCCTTCAAAAAAGCCGCGAAAGTTGCATAAACGATAGCGGGTGATTTATATATTCAGAATTTCTTTTGTTGCTTCGTCGTCGATCGATCTGAGCGATCATATTGTTTTGTCGCATTGCATGATGCTGAATATACCAGCTTCGATATCGACATATTTGCTAGGGATGTATCTTGCCACGCTCATTGTCAAGTAGAATTGCTTTACATACATCTGTTTTTATTTATAGCTTTTTCTGTATCATCACAACAGTGCTCAGCGTGTCCAGCTTCTTTCCGTATCGACGTGGGCCCGCAGCGCTTACTTGGATAGACTATCAAGATGCTATCGTATCGGATATCAAAAATGTTAGTCCACAGAAATGCTCAAATGCTGTATATGATGCTACCACCCATCTCTCTAAACTCCTCCCGCATCTGCATCATGAATAGATAGGTTCATGGCTAAAATCGCACTGATCACCATATCTGCACCTGTTATTACGTTCAATGAATCAGTTTTAGTCCCACGACCCAGAATTTGGTACGTTTGATGCTCGCCTTCCTTCTGCAAAAAAACTGCATGGTTTTCGTTTACTACTTCTATACGATCCATCTTCTCCCCGTCCCCGACCACGTCCGCGACCGCGAAACTGACCTCTATCTGCTGCCCACCGCCCGCGAGCACTGCCGTTGTCAGCATATCCTCGACCATAATCACCGGTGGCGCCATTCGAATTCCAGTTCTGATCCGTACCTCCAAATTGGGATTGCACGCCGGCTCCAGAGGGGTGCTGGTTGAACAGCGCTTGAGCTTGCTGCATCAATTCCTGCACCTGTTCTGGGGCTATAGGCAATTGTGAAAGCAGTGCGGGATCAAAGCCAAATGATTGGATGCCCGCGCTGTTGGGCGCACTCATCAAATCAAAACCTCCCGATAATTGGCCTACGAGATCAGCGACAGATGCTGCATTGGGCTGAGGCAAATCGGCTTCTCTCCAGAAGATATTATCGCACTCTGACCCAACCGTCATGGCCTTAACGTCCACATCTATCTCGTCATCACCGATGATCGTCGTAGGCTCGCCAGGACTGTCAGGTATCTGCGCTGGCGACATATATAGTGCACCCAAAGCTGTTTGCTCACGCTCCTCCTGAGTCGTCTTTTCTGCACTATTCTGGCCGCGTTGGGACAATTCGAGATCGAATTCGAGACCTATAGATTGTGGTTATTAATTGGTCGCGACCCATGAGAACGATGATGATTTGCTCACTTATTGGGTCCGTCCAATCGATAACCTCCTCGAATAAGGGAGCGTGTAGAGCAGCACCCTCTCCCCGATCCAGATCGCGCAAACTGTGAGCAGTATGAACGCCCTATATGAACAAACCAAAAACAGGTATTCGTGACATCAATGTAAGTACTGTAGCCAACATAAAAAACGAGTAGAATGCTGACATCAACAGGGTCATCATCGTACACAGCCCGTTCTATCAGCCGGATCGATTCTAGCTGACCATCAGGAGCCCAAGTCACAGATTTCCTCTTTATTCTTCCAGAAGTCATCAGGGGAGGCGTAATCGACATCGAAACTGGTGGCGGTGTGGGCGTTGCCGGAGAGTCCCTGCGCCCTTTACCCATCGACTTCAATGCCTCCTGGAACGGATCAATCGATGATGGTTGCGCAACATTGAGATCAGGTTCCCTCTTCACAGGTGCGGGAGCTTTCTTGAAGCTAGGTAACTTGGCCTTCGGCTTCGGCGCAGAAAAGAACGAGGAATCGGAACGAGCATCTTTGACAGCGATAATAGGTCTCGTCTCCTTCTTCACCACCGTTGGCTTCGAAGCGGAGGCGGTAGGAGCTACGGCGGCCTTCTTTGCAGGTGGTGGCGCTTTTGCGGATGGCTGTTCAACAGGCTTTCGCTTTTTGAGCTTCGAGTCTGCAAGGTATAAATTGATGAGCGCTTGTTCACTAGTACAACGAACTGACGTGACCCACCCTCAGTTTGAGTATTTTCTACCTGCTTTTGGGCAGTTTCGACCAATTGCCGCCATCTCCGTTCCAAGTTCGATGCCATGTCCTTGATCGCTGCACATTTGGGCAACACAGAAATCAAACAAGAGTTAGATACATGTAATTTTCGTTGACTCAAGCAAGTAGTAATAATACGACAGACACGCAAACTTTGGGTGCAAGGCCGAGAGCGTACACAGGTCGCGAAGTCTCTCACGGAGGCCGCATGAGTGGATATTTGTGAAACCGAGCGCTCACCTGGAGCTGGAGGCTCCTTGACTAACTTGACGATGAGCTTGCCTAGCTTTGAGGACTTGAGTGACTCGACCGACAGTGGTAACCTGTCAATAATCTTTGCACAGTATTAGAGGCAACTTGCAGCCTTGAATATGTGTAACATACGTGAAGTAACGGCATTACGGTCTCAACCAACGGGGTGTCAGACTTGGCGGTAGCAGCAGCTTTTAGCCATTCTCGAGTAATGTCCATTGCAGTACTATTTTCGGACCACGCCCGAAAGTAGTGATTGCCGGCGTTATCCCGGATCTTGGTGAGAATTTCCATCCGTAGCGTGGGTTCGACCTCCTCAGAACCAAAGTCATCGATGAGATTAACAAGGTTGTTAATAGCACGTGCACCGCCGAACGCGTTGGGCTGCAAAAGAGGTCTGACATCAGTGACGAAACTATCCTTTCGAGCCTGAATGTTTATCGTCGGTGGTTGTGAGGGAGTAGCAGTAATGGAGGTCCCTGTCGTTGCTGTGGAAGTTGAAGGCGTAGATGGTGATTGTGCATAGAAGGAAGACAGTTGACCCATCATTGTAGAAGTAGGTGAATGAAGAACGTGGGGCGAAAGAGTGCCTTGAGACTGTGATGTGGGTTGATGCTGAGTTAAATGCGAAGAATAAAAATGCGCGGGAAGAACATAGGCAGGATTAATCGATAAAGTAGGATGCTGGTATTGATATGGATGTCGTGGTTGGGATTGGGGAGTGGGTTGAGCTACATGAGTTGGAGACTGCGTATATTGTCGGGGAGGTTCCGATCCAGATCCGTTCATGGTAGTCAATGCGGGGCTGCAGCAAAAGTGAGTGAAATTGGAGAGCATACGAAGGAGATGCAACGCACTCGATCATCATTGGCTGCTGAGTTTGTGCGGGAGGCGATTGATGCTGAGAGGAGGACTGTTGAGAGGAAGTCGCCGAAGTAGAAGTTGCGCCATTCAGCGTAGAGTAATTTGACAAGGGTAGATGAGTTTGTGGGTTAGTCCAGGCCGACATCGAACCATAAGGTACGGCATTGTAGGGACCGGGAACCGAGGGCAAGTAGAATGGACTGAATGGACCACCATAGTACGCAGGTGGTTGGGAAATCGATGAAGAGGTTGAAGGTCCTAATAACCATTATTTTAACATTTTTTACAAGGGCGCTCAAGAGCGTGTTTGGAGCACGGGCGCTTATGAAGAGATGCTTACCCGCGAGGTCGCCTATTGTATAGTCGCTCAAATCGAGACTTGGCTGCTGCGCAGTTGTTCCAGGAGGACCTCCTTGTCCATTTGTGGGGGACGACTGTTCTTTCCAGTCGTCGGTGGATGGAGTGCCTCCAGTTAAATTCTGGGCCCAGTTTTGCGCATTCGAATACAAATCCATAAGGACTGTTTTCTTCTTTTTCTGCTGCTTCGTTCTCAAGCGTTATTGGGGCAACACTAAACGGCTTATTTCTGTGCAACGAGACGCAGGAAAAGCAGGAAAGAAATGTAAACGGTATACAAGCCTTCTATCACCTTTTTTTTGCAGTGCGTTCTACGGGCCTCAACTGCCTGAGAGACCTGGCTCAGTTGAGGGTGCGAGTGTCAGCTTCGTCGCCACTGCAAACAACCCACATGATCTTCTTTTTTAAATCTCCGATTTAATAATCATGTCTTACCTGTTCGGCAACTCGGCATAATTGGACATCGTGTCAACGTTGGTTGTTCGTTGTCATTAACGTTGTATACGCTAGTCATCTAGAGCGTCCAACTTAATGGAGGCTACTCGATATCATACTTCTTATACACGTGTAACCCAGAAGTCTTATCCGGGTCGCCATCCGAGCTATACATTTAAAGTCTTACACAGGTTTGCGCTTAACTTACCTAGTGTTATCACTGGCTTACCTGATTTCCTATTAGTTGTAATTGTTTCAATAGGATTGATCCTAATAGTCGTCAACAAACAAAAGTTTATAATTGCTTACAAGCATCAACAAAGTTGATTTTTCACATTTGAATCCTTCCCTTGTCTTTTTCTCACTACCCTCTTTTTCTGATCAATATGCCACCCAAAGAGCCAAAGGAAGAACTTGACCTTGATGAGAAAAAGGCTCAGGTCCGTACTCTACCATACGTCTTCTCATCGTCGCGTCTGCTCATTCTTAACGCGTTCTCCTATCTAGCTCGCGATCAAGTTCAATAATGCTGCGCGTCAGTTCAGTGCTCTTGCTGAAGTTCTTTCCAAGGCTGTCACCGAAGTACCCATCGATGAACTCACTGTAAATAGTCTCACCGAACTTCTGAACGCGGCAATCACGAAACCGTCGCGTAAGCGCAAGCTCGTCGCGCTTGACATCGGTGAGGATGGTCTCCCCAGAAAGAAGAAGCGTGAAAAGAGAATCAAGGATCCCAATGCACCAAAGGGTCCTGCCTCCGCGTACATCCTCTTTCAGAATGACATTCGCTCCGCGTACAAGAAGGAACATCCAGACATGTCCAACAAGGAGCTGCTGAGACTCATCGGTGACCAGTGGAAGACGTTACCCGATGACAAGAAAGGTGTACGTGCTTGTCAAGTGTATGCTCATGATCATCGCTCATTCGTACCATTAGTTCTACCGTGATCAGCACGGCAGGGCCAAGAAGAAGCACGAAGTTGACCTTGCCGCCTATAACGCCCAAAATTTCGACCACGTTCCTGCGGAGGCCAAGGACAGCGGGAAGAAAAAGAAGACAGAAGAGGTGTCAGAACCTTCCGCAACGAAGGAGGTTGCGAAGGCTGCTACCAAGACCGCCAAGAAGGCTGCCGCTCCCGTACGCTCTTTTGTATCAATCCTGACCTCCGCTGATGTTACTGATCAGAAGGCTGGCAAGGTGGTTCTCAAATCCAAAGAGGTTGTTGAAAGCTCGGGTTCAGAGGCAGAGGATGCGTCGGAAGTAGAAGCCTCAGAGGCAGAGTCATCGGACGATGAACCGGCCCCGAAAGCTAAAGCTAAGGCAACCACAGATGAAGACTCTGACTCCGGTTCTGAGGTCAATACCGAGTCGTCCGAGGAAGAAGCTCCTCCGCCGCCTCCCCAAAAGAAATCCAGAAAATGATGAAAGATTTATCAACAACTCCCTTCTGTGATTGGATTCTATTGTTGACACGTTGGCTTCTTTGCTCTTCTTCGTATGATACATATACTCCACTATTTTACCGTCAGCAAGCATATGGCTATTGATTCTTTTGAATACTATACATATTATTCTTCAGTGGCTCTCTTCAGGCCGTTGTAGGGCTTACGTATACTGCGTATTATAAGCACAGCAATCCTGTGCCGCAATTCATATGTCACCTATTATGCGTGACTGTCAGACGTGTGGCCAGCGGTTGGACCTATATAAACAACTACCCACAATCTTGCCAACGCCATCACTTCGTTTCAACTTTCTATACCATGTCCTCTCCTCCCCCAAACCCTGATTCAAGGCCTCTTCCAAGGGGCTGGCTCGCGCAATATAACTGGGAGTATGTACAATCTGATAATTCCACGAAGCGCTCCTGATCATCGTAATCTATAGATACAAAGCATGGTATGCTGCACGTTCCCGCCAGGCTCCTTGACACCTTATGAAGTGTCTACAATTCAGGTTTTATGTGAATGAGATGGAACAACCTCCCCGATCATCTTGGGAGCATCCCCTAGGCCCGCCCCAGTATACTCCTCCCCCCGGCCCTCCCCCTCCCAATCGTGATTTCAACCGTTCTCCTTATGATGGCGGCTATAACCAGGGTCCCACTCCAGGTGGCTACGCGCCCTCTTACGGTGGTGGGTATGGTGGCAATCCGCCCCCTGCTGGGTATGGCAATCCGACCCCTGCTGGGTACCAGGGCTACCCACCTGCAGGAGACAGAGGTAAGAGTCCAAGAACCATTCGTGTTGAATCGTGGATATCAAACCATTTGGGCAGGCTTCTTTGGCAGGACGTCTTCTCAGCCCCAGCAACCCGTCTATGTGCAGCAGCAGCAGGCTCCGCCGAGGAAGAGCGGACCAGGGATGGGCACTGCTCTGTTGGCTGGTAAGTTTTGGTCTGCTGTGCGATGCCGGCAATACTAATGCCCGGATCAGGCGGTGCTGGTCTAGTGGGCGGAGCCCTCCTCATGGATGCCTTTGAGGACCATGAGGATAATCAAAGAGACCAGGCCTATGACCAAGGTAAGTCATTTTGCTCGTGCTCCTATGGATGTGGCTAAACATCCGGTAGGGTATGACAATGGCTACGACAACGGTTATGACAATGGCGATAATGGCGGAGGCGGAGGAGACTGGTGAACTACGTACTTGGTTCGGTATCGCAAATGCACGGTTCTAGGTTCTGGCGCCTAGTGTGATGGATTTGTGTTTGTATATAGTACTTTAAAGGCTTGGATTTATGCAATGGAAGCGCCTGACCGTGCGGCGTCTGTGTGTGACCTAAATATTGTATACTCCCATATGGTGTCTATATTCAAATACCTTGTCTACTAGTAGTCACACTGAACGCAAGAACGGTGAGTTTTAGCTGCGACACCACCTGTTCACAGATCCGGAGTTCCACCCGTCGAGTGCGAATCACTGAGTATAGTATCAACCACCAATTTAGCTATTGGACCAGATGGCGATAGTCTCCCCTAGCCAGAACTATCGAAGGAAGGTCCTTCCTTCGTTTGAGGAGGATGACGAAACCCGAAACCCAAATTCCGCTCTTTCGGAATGCGCAAGGGAACAGAGTATAGCTTCTTGATTACTGCTATTACAACCAGAGCTGCTAGTAAGGGAACAATCCACACAGATGTTACTTCGAGTTGCGCCAGCCATCGGGAGGGGACGTAAGGGTAAGTCTTCGTCGTGCGTGCGAAATGGCAGGAATGGCCTTTCACTACTGTCCACTGGAATACACTAGTAGTACTGGCGGTTATCGATCGTCGTCGTTCGAAGTCCGGAGGGTTTTGGATACTGCGAGAGAGAGCGATATTGGGTTGATCGACCCATGCGGTGCTTGGCTAGCTTTGTGGCTTCCTTGGTGCATGTTAACGTTGGTCCATCAGCATCAATCACAGCCTTGATTGACAGACAGGCCTAGACAAGGGCCCGTTATATTCGTGGGTACCTGGTTGTACCTTGCACGAGCATGATAAAGTATGATGTATCCTTGTTTGTGATCCTGCAGTTTCAAAGTTCCCCACTAATGAGTTTTTATGCTGGTGTCGTGCCCGCAGACGGCCTCTCTGCACAGGCTGGCGTAAATCGGTGAGTAAATTGAAAGAATTTTAGCGGTGGTTTCTTAGTATCTCAATTCATGATCAAGGTCACCTCACCAACAGACAATTCCAACACAGTCCCCGCCGACTAGTGCCAGGGCTATGTCTGCATCAGCGTCTAATTTCAGCACTTATGCAGCACCAGTCACTCCTGCGCAAGCATATGCGCGCTCTGTTGTCTCTGGGCAACCTATTCTGCACTACACCATCGAGCGACAGCAGCTAGGGAAAACGTCTGGTCAACAGCCAGCGCCACTTTTGCAGTCTCCAGCTGGCGCTTCCGCATCTACACGCGGTCAATCATACGCCCAGCGCCTGTATGCCAGCTCGTTAAGCAAGCAGCCCCAGGCGCAGACCACGCTGCAGACCAGCAACAGGCGGCCTTCTTCTGGACGTGGAGAATCTCTAGACAACCGAGTTCCGGCTGGCCCTCGGCCTCCTCATGGCGCAAGAGCGTCTCTTATGCTAAACACCGCTCACAACGCCGCTCCTCAAACTGTTTCTGCCCTTGATTTCTACCATGGCAGTGTCTCAAAGCTAGAGCTTCAGTCACCGGTACCTGACCAAGGCACTAGTTCCCCACGAGTTCGGCGCCCTCAGTCGGCAAGTTCCGCCGTGGCGCATTCCTCGGTTCCGTTTCATGAGGCACCCTATGGCCTACAAGCACCCGGCAGGCATGGCCCAGTTCCAGTGTCCAATGTTCCTCCCCCATCGCCAGCTGGCGACCTCCAACGGTCAAGTCAGGCGGGGTCGCGCAGTAGGAGCCCACCCAGCACAACACCTGTGATGCCAAGCAATGCCATAGTTTCACCTGTTCTACCAGAGACACCCCCAAGGGAGTTCAGCCCATACTCGGAGGATCTTGCAGGAGATTCAGCTCATGTGGCCGTGATCTTTTCTAGCCCTGAGTCCGCGATTCAAGATAGTCATCCTTTGCCTGCACCTGAGAGTCTTGATATCGGCGGTTCCGAAGAAGTACCGTTGTATTCCCTTGTTGACGACGAACCTCCTCCCCCAGACTTCGATGAGTCCATTGGCAGCGTGACCACGGCAAGCGTGTATCACACTGAAGCACGCATAGTGCTAGCACCCCCTGATGTACCTTTACCTACATCGCATGAGTTTGATGCTATATCTGGGGCCGTACCTTCAGCAGGTGCTGATACTCCCTCAACCGCCGAGGCCCCTCGCACACTTTCTCCAGAACCTCTTTCGGGATCACCGCGACCCTCGCTGGCTATGCCAGAAGTACAGTCGTACACTCTGGAGAAAGCGCCTGTGGATGTCAAGGAGAACTCGTACCATTATTCTGTAGAGAACTCAATGCCTAGGTTCTCTGAGAAGTCACAATCGTACCCATCTATAGAAGCTTCATCGTCATCTCGAACACTATCCGAAGGGGTGCCTTCATACAGGCAACCTACGCATAACACCGCTTCTCAGGACATCTCTCCTGTTTCCCCAACGGTCTCCACACGCAATGACACTTCTGCGAAGGCTTCTTCTACAACACCTCTGCCCACTCTTCCACCGAGACGCTCTGTAGGTTCTACACCAGTGTCCATCACAACTGCCACACCATCCACGATGCCTCCTCCTCTTCATCCATTAAGCCCAAGGGCGTCAGCTGTGAACCTGGTTGAAGTTCGGCCAGTGCCTCTTACGATGCCTCCTCCTCCTCATCCATTGAGCCAAAGGGTGTCAGCTGTGAACCCGGTTGAAATTCGACCAGTGTCTCTTCGACCTGGTAGCGGCCGTCAACCATCCAACCCACCTCTTCCTCCAAGAGTTAGTGCAGAGCCAACATTCCCTTTTTCATCAGCGGGTATCCCACCCTTTATCTCCGCTTCTGCTGAAACGACCTCGCAGATGTATCATGCAGCTTCCCCTTCTCCGCCTCTTCCTTCGCCTTCCTTCACCCAGCACTCTCGAGGCTCATTGGTACTCTCCCCATCATCAACCGGTAGTCGTCCTGCAGCGTTCAGACCCCAGCTATCTTCGGATGTATCCCCTACACTGCAAGGACAGGCTCCTCACCAATCACCGCGTCAAAGCTTCCAGTGTCCTGCAGAGTTCAGACCTCAGCTATCTCCGGCTGTGTCCCCTACACTGCAAGGATACGCACAGGTTCCTTACCAGTCACCGGTTCAAAGCTTCCAGCCACAGACCTCGCCACCGCCCCCACCGCAACAACCAAGGGCACAAAATGTACCTGCTCAATCGGTTCAATCTAGCAGGGGACTTGGAAATATCGTGGCAGGTATAGCAGGGCGCGCCTTTGGTGTCCCTCCTCAACCGGCACAGTCTAGCAGGGGATTTGGAACAAATATCGTGGCAGGAATAGCAGGGGGCGCTCTTGGTCTGCTCGGTGGGGCTGTGCTCGCTGAGACATTAGGCGGCGATGGCGATACTATCGATAATATCACTGGAAGTATGGATGGAATAACGTTTGGGGACCCCACAGAGGGTCTATTCGATCCCAATATGGGCACTGGTGATATGCTAGGGAGCGGATTCGACCCTACGGCGAACTACGGAGGAGATCAGACTTTTGTCGGGGACTCCTTCGATCCTACTGCAAACTATGGAGGAGATCAGACGTTTGTTGGGAACTCCTTCGATCCTACTGCAAACTATGGAGGAGATCAGACGTTTGTTGGGAACTCCTTCGATCCTACTGCAAACTATGGAGGAGATCAGACGTTTGTTGGGAACTCCTTCGATCCTACTACAAACTATGGAGGAGATCAGACTTTTGTCGGGGACTCTTTCGACCCTACGGCGAACTATGGAGGAGACCAGACGTTCGTCGGGGATTCCTTCGGCCCAACATATGATATGACTGATCAGACCATGGGGAATGGGGTAGACCCCAGCCAATTTCAAGGGCAGGCACCATATTATGTGTCAGAACAGTTCCAAGAGACTCAGGAAATCACTATCACGCAAACATCTAATGAATCCCAGTCACAACAGCAGCCAAATGACCAGAGCAGTGGCACGCACTATATGCATAATGCAGGGCGGCTCCTGCAAGCTGCTCACAAGATGTATAACGCCACGCAGCAGCAGAATGGTGCAGCCCAGGCTTCTCAAGGTTCACAAACAACGGCCGTACTGCAACAAACTCCACATCCTAATCACCCACCTAATTCGCCGCCGATTGGACACGCACCGACGTCCTCCGCTGGCATGTATCCAGGAGCACAAACCAGTTCCGCATCGGTCCCTTTCCATGGGACATCTTTTCCCCAATCCACCGCATCAGGCTACCCCAGCCCGATCCAACAACATGGACAATCCATGCACCTCATGTCACAATACCACCCATCTGTCAATCCTGCTTCTCAGCAGGGCACGCATCCACTTTCCCACTATCACGCCTCCCCGCAACACCACCCCTTTGTCAATCCTGCTTCTCAGGGCACACATCCACTTGCTCACCATCACGCGTCCCCACAAAGTTCTCATACCCAGAGCCCGTATATGAATCATGTTGCTTACCCCTCCTTCGGGACCGCCACTCATACCATGAGCTCGCAGGGACCGCCAATACCAGCCCAGCATGCCGTGAACCACGGTACCTCTCCTCACGGCACCGCCACTCACCATTATTCGCCCCAATCCCAGCCGGATGGGCGGTACTCCGTCCATCCCTCACAATACCTTGCTCAAGGATACCCGCAACAGAGTCCTACTGCTCAACAGCCTCCGAGTGCTGGTGCTGGCCTAAACAAAACCATGCTTGCAAAACAATTCGCCAAGGGCGCGTTGATGGCTGGCGGTGTTCTCGCAAAGTATAACCGCCTGACCGGAGGGAATTGATTTGTACAGAATAGGAATGATGCCATGAGGATACTCATGATGCATAATGGCTAGCCCTTTAATTATCAATCGCATGCGATTCGTGAATTTTACGTTGATTCTATGGTAGTGACTATTGCCAGTCTATAATATATATCATGTAGTGGTTTTCAATCTTGTTTTTAGACAACTTTCGCACCCTTGATTGACACCAAATTGTATGTACCCTCCCAGTACTTTTTGGGGTGATTGCAGCAGGCAAGAGCGACGAGATCCAGGTTGTTATCGCGACTTCGTAAGTATTGACTTAACATAAATGAAGTTGTGCTCTTCTGCTCGCAGAATCCCGGAGATCGTGCATCCTCAGATCTAGAGTCAGGTCCGTGTATTGTTCTCTTCTTCGCGGTCCTACATCAATACATTTCACTTGAAACCTGCGATACCCCCAGTTCCCGCTCACAATAAACGATGTACAGCGATGCACCCGGTGTCGAAATCATTAAGAAAAAACACGATCCGCGGGAACACTCGCAACTCAGAATTCATGTGGGCGCACCTTCAAGGCAAAGTCCACAAGGATCAGCGCTCAGCACTCCAAGCTGTACAATCATGGCTCGCTGCTCCATCATACGCCCCGCCCCCCCCGCGAGGGCACCAATGATCACGTGGTGTGGGCGGCAGTCCAACTAACTAGGCGACAATGCTAATGTTAAATCAAAGTTAGTGTTCTCCATCATATGCATGTAGGGTTTGCCTGTTCTGCAGTAAATCTTGAGACACAAGCTCAAAAGTTTACAGTGTTACTGCAGCTTACTATTTATTCATTCGTCAAGCCTGAGCTCTATGCAGTCTCATCATCAACCAGAGCTGCCTGATATTGATGGTGGGATTTAACGTCGGGCAAATTACCCACCCGCACTCATCATCGTCGTGTAAGGCTGCTGGGTCATGAGTCTAAGTTCTACGTAGCGAACGGCCCGAACCATGTGGAAGAAATCAGCGGATGACCCAGGAGGGCGGTCCTCCAAGAAGCGTTCTCCACGGTCAGAACGACCCTACTAGCCAATGCAAGTATGACTTGCTTCCTCACCTGATCCGCACAATCGGCAGAATTATGTCTCGTGCCAGTGATAGCTCTTAAATTTCTCAAGGATATCCTCGAATCAGACGCTCCATGCGGCTAATGTCAACTCGGACCCCCGCTCTCGCAAGGTTTATAATGCCACACATGTGTCAGGTTGCGCTATTTCATCACCCTGGTCAAAGATATATATCACTGCACGATCTACGGGATTGAAACTGTCTATGAAAATCAATCTATTGGCCGTGTCGCAGCTTCTGCTTCTGCTTGCGCTAGAAGCGTTATCCTCTCCGACAACCACCGGATCTGCACCCATCGTCAACTTGGGCTATGCTCAGTACCAGGGATCAATTGACACAGCGACAAACATTACCAGCTTCCTTGGAATACGGTATGCAGCTCCTCCAGTCGGTGCGTTTAGTCTTGTGTATTGCATACATTCTCAGCTCACACACCAGGCACATAGGGGACTTGAGATGGGCAGCTCCGCAGCCTCCACCAACCGTCCCTGGGGTTCAACAAGCTACCGCGCAACCAAATGAATGTTATCAAGCACCTGTAGGCAACTCTTCAACCAATCCCTTTGAAAGCACCTCTATGAGGAAAAGGGCTGTCAGTCAGTCAGAAGACTGTTTATTCTTGAAGTAAGCCCTGCCATGGAATAATGGTGTTGTCATTTACAATTGGTGGTTACATCTGGTAGTGTATACATTTCTGGAAGTGAACGGGTGGCCAGTTCGTTAGGAGGGCTCCCAGTTGTTGTTTGGATTCATGGAGGAGGGTAAGCGGCATGTGCAATGGTCCTCTGTCGATGAAACAATTTTGGGTACAGGTATATTGAAGGAGCTGCAAGCTTATTCAATGGTGCAGATCTAATTATCGAATCGAATCACGGTGTCATCACTGTCTTAGTCCAGTACCGCCTCGGACTATTTGGTATGTCCTCAATGCTTCCTCTGGTTTTCACAATGTATACTAAAGTGCATACACTGCCAATTAGGTTTCCTTCCTGGAGAAGCAGTCAAAGAAGGTGGTGCACTCAATGCCGGACTACGTACGTGATTATCATGGTCTGACTGTCCTTCAGACTCAGCCGAACTTCATATTCCAAGTCGACCAGAATTACGCGTTACAGTGGGTACAGGCCTATGTGAGCATAAATCTTTACTTGTGTCTTACACCTCAGCTGACGAGAAGCTTACCCATATAGATCAGTAGCTTCGGTGGCGATCCCACGAGGGTCACGATTTGGGGAGAGTCTGCTGGTGAGCTGTGCCAGGTACTCTTCGTCATCGTGAGCTTTGTTTACCACTCATCGTTTCAGGTGCCGGTTCCGTGATACAGCATCTTGTTGCTCACGGAGGAAACACGCAGCCTCCTCTCTTCAGTGCTGCCATGACGAGTTCCACGTTCTTGCCATCCCAATACAACTATAATGACCGAATTCCGGAGGTGATTCTTGTTCACGAGGTCGATGTCTGCAGAGTCCTGAATGCCACTACCAGATGCTGTACAGTGAGGTCGTCGATGGAACGAAGCAAGTACTTTCGAAAGTTACATGTGGCCACTCCCGATCTGATCCATCAACTCACAGCTGTACCTCAAGTTCGGATACCCTCTCTTGTTTGCGTGCTGCCGACGTCAAGACGCTGCAAACGTTGAACTATAACATCAACGTCGGCGGCTTCTTTGGTTTGTTCGTATTCGTCGCTGTTGTGGATGGCACATTCATCTTGGAGAGGCCTACCATGACAATCGGCAAGGGTCGTTTGAATGGTGTATGATCCATGAATGCATCTATCTCGTGGCGAAACTCAGGCCCTTTTATCTTAGAACTATCTTCTTGCCGTAACCAATTCGCATGAGGGGAACATCTTCGTGGACCAATCGACGACATTAGATGTCGCAGATTATGTCAAGACACTGTTCCCGAACTTCGGTCCTGCCCAGGCTGCTGGAGCAGTGACAATATACCAGGACCAGGGAAGTAACGTTAATCAGGCAAATCTTGTGATGGGTGAATGTACGTATGTCTTTCAAGGAATTCATCATTATTCCTGATTTCCTGAGTTGATTCAGCAATATTCGTTTGCCCTACTTATTATCTCCTCGAAGCATTTGGAGAGCGAGCTTGGAAAGTAAGCTCGAGGCGAGGCACAATTTATGTATACTTCACAAAAGCAGGGCGAGTTTGCAATTCCAGCTGGCCTGCACGGAAGTGATGTTGCATACTATTTCACCTCGTATGAGTAAGTTGAGGCGATGGGTCAAGCCCTACTCTGATTGCACACTGCTTTAGGGGTGGTCCTGCATACAACAATTCGCAGTTCATCACTGCGTTCTCGAATTCATTCATGGCTATGGTCATGTCCAACACTCCCGACGACAGATACACCCCAGGGGATATCACACCTTCCTGGAAATCTTGGCGACATGGTTTCACAGAGATGATGTTCAATGAGACATCCGTAGGAGTACCTGGCGTGTACACTTTCAAGACCGATAAGGCCTTGCTCGAGCGTTGCGCGTGAGTACTGTACCATATTTGCGATAGGCCAAGGTGCTGAGCTAAAGGCGTGTAGCTACTGGCGAAACGTGTCGGCGTATGCGGTGCAGTGAATGGAAATTGAGCTCTGTTATGTTAACCGAGTTGAGCTGAGTAGTAGTACACCATGTTTGTGATCCATATATCTTCAATCAGCAGCTGGTCACAAAGGTTCCTGGGCGCAAGATCACTTTGCGCCGAAAGTTCTGTGTTAACAGAAAAAAATATGTTGTTTCAATACTAGGGGCCGGCGCTGCCGACTTTTAACCTTGCTCCGGTTGTCAGCGAAGCGCAACGGCTTCTCCCGCATCAATTTGTTGATCTCATCGTTTACATCTTGGACTTCGTTCCAAATTCCGAGTCTCCTGGCTGGTTCGTCCGAAGTTCATAAATTGGTCATCCCAATTGATTTTGTAGTACGAACAATGACATATACGGAGATACAAGTTCACTGAAGAAAAATACTAGCGATGAAACATGCGGATACAAGTACAAATGCATATACACCACATGACGTGTTTTCATGCTTTGCTCATGTTTAAGCTTTCGAACCACTTTGATCCTCGGTACGATGAACCTTTTTGTTATCTGGTCCTTCGTTGTCATTAACATGCGGGCGTTTGTAGTTGGTGCTGTGGTGGACTGCGCCGAGTCTCAGTATGGTAATGTTCTCCGCCGTCGCTTGGAAGCTATCATGGTCTTGTATTTTCCAGTGATGGACGGTGAACTCTATTTCGGCGATGGCCCCGTTAAGCGCAGTATTAGTGTGGATGGGGCTGACTAGGTTGTCTTCGTAGAAGACAGGAAGGGGAGTGACTTGGAACTTGTACTTGATGCTGTCGAACTCAAGTGCGAATTCATCGGGAATGGGCCAGTTTGCTGTTTCATGGTCCATTTCCGGAGCATTTGTGACGGCTTGTCCGTGAGGCGAATCAGGTACTGCATTCTCCTATCGGGTTTTAGTTTCAATATTTGTGTGCGGGAATGTAAAGACGCACCCTTAAAGTGAACACATTCTTTACGAATCGTACCATTTTTCCAGTAGCGTCGTCGACAATCATATTGACACGCCGATTTGTGGTAGTGATACGATCT
>QFEN01001285.1:0-12647 GCA_003316125.1 Auricularia polytricha
AATGCTATATGAAGGTTCGCAGATCTCTTGAATTCGCCTGGGCCCTGCACGGTCAATGGATTGGAAATGCCGACTCTATTACGCATGCAATTGGAGGGACGCTTCCTACAGACTCGCATTTCACATGTTACTCACTGCCAGCTGACACGTCCAAAAAGATTCCCGGGAAATACTTCTTCACGCCTTCTGCACCATGTGCAATCGCTCCAGCAACAGTTAACTTGTCCAAGAAAGTACTCCAAAATAGACGTACCGAGCAGCATCTATGACGACTTGGATCAGCACAGGCACATCATTCAAAAGTAGAACCACATACCACCCGCAACAATATTAACACTCGACTCACGCTAAACTTGTCTATCATACGGATGTTGACGCTAAAGGAAACTGATGAACATATAAACAGGCATCCATGTACAAAAAAGGCAAGACGCACCTGAACTCGCGCTCACCCAGACTAGCTTGTTGAAAAACCTTCACAGATATCAATGATACGATGATCTCAAAGATCATGTCTTTTCTTCTGAGAGAGCGTTGTCAGGGCTAGGTCACTACCACAGATGAAAAATTGCCAGCCATCCTCACCAATTTGTCTGTTGCGTGCAATGAGATGCTGTGGGTCGTCAATACATCTCCAAGCCTCAATTAAATGGTACATACCCTCGTTCATAGAAATTGATCCCAATACTTCCAAGACAGGATCAGGAGCGCTCTTCCGTCGATTATGTAGAAATCGGACGCACCACTCTTTCAAGACCAACGTTCTTCAAACGAATATCTCCGGTGACAATTCGGGCATTGTCCCTGGCTTCGCCGGGGGGTGTATGCCCGAGCTGCTTGCGTATGACGTCTGCGTCAAGAATCTTCATTGAGAACTAGCTCGTATCCTAGTTCGATCTCTTTCCTTTCTCTACAAAATTCGTCAACGTCGCTACGTCCACCTGGTCACCCGCTATCGACTTTTCAATCCGCTCATATACCTTCGCTATACCCCGGTAGACGTCCCCCTCGCTCCCACCAACAAAATCGGCAATTTCTTCCATCTCTCCAATCCATCTGTACGCTTTCGGTAGCATGGGCGGCACAGTCTCTACCAAACGCTTAAACAAAACCGGCTGGGACATCTGTAGCACTCTCATGAGAGCATCGGCGGTCGCAGGCGACGACGCATGAGCCGCTGTCTTCCGTCAATCACTCGTCTTCTTTACAAGGAGATAATAATCACCTAGTACCATTGTGGTGTACAAACCTGTCGTTCCCTTTGTTATTCCCTGTTAAACATGTTTAAGTAACGTACACCTTGTTCGTCTGCTTCTTTCACTCACAGCATATGACATCTTGAGTGCGCTGGCGTCCCCGACCCCGACCCCTTCTCCTTTCAGAGGAGATACTTTCAAACCATACTTCGACAATGCAGTGAATTCATCCAACATCTTTCCATCTTCTGCTGACGCATAAAATGTAGGATCGTAGTTGCCTCTCGGAGGTCCTCCAATAATGCCAGCATCGACGAATTCGATACTCGTCCCTGCAAATAAGGCCGCGATACGCTTTACCGTTTCCGGGTTCACAGCGTTGCAGTCCACAAACGTTCGCGGGGAGGGAAATGCGCTCCCATGTTTGACCGCAACATCCTGTATCTTTTCGGCAAACGACACAGCGTCTCTTGGTGGCAAAATGCTGAGAATCCAGTCAGATTTGAGCACAAGCTCATTGATGGAGACGTTAATCATCCCTGCATCTTGTGCGCGCTTTTGCGTGGCTTCAGAGCGGCCATCAAGATTGGTGTATACTGTACAGCCGAAGCTGGTGAGGCGCTTCGCCACAGCAGAGCCCATGGCCCCGGCGGCGACTACTGCTAGACGCGGCATTGCGGACGACATGAGTGTTCAATGCAAATATCATATCTCATGAAGATACCGATAACAGTTGGTTCTATATTTATGGCCATCGACAGCTATTTCTGGAACTCGTCGAAGGAGGCCCGCTACAGCCCGTTACTCAGCAGTCCAACTCACCTTGATAGTTCACGCATATAAGCTACATCGAGCTACGTATACATCTCATGTTTTAGATCAATATATTGACGTCGACAGCCTTTGGCATGACATAGTTGCTACCATCGTGCTGCCACGCCAAACCTTGACTCTACAAGTAACTTGTGTATGACTACTGTAAACGAATGTCAGAGTATTTTAACAACAGCTTGCTTGTTACTATTCACTCTCTACGCTCAGGAACGCATTTCCTGGATGCTGCCTTGGCTGTACGGTTGTCGGGATAGCCCTCCATATCTTCGTCTGTCAGTCGCCGACTCAGTCTGCTTGAGCGACTGCAAGTGATGGGTAGAAGCCCCGATTGAACAACTGTACGTACCAATAGTTTAAATGTAAAGCCATCTGCGCTTACAATTATTGCGTCAGACTGTTCCTGACTCGAACATCGCTTAATGCTCACCAGGATCCTAATCAAACATGTGTTTGACTCCTTAAGAATGGCAAATATACCCTTAATTCCTTGACGTAGGTCATGTTTACAGAATTCCATCAACGATTGCGAACTTGCTGCCGGAACTAGGGTGTCACAGTTACACGAATATCAGAGTCGCTGGGGACGGTCATTGCCTCGTCAAATTGATATTCGGAGCTCACAATGATGACGAGAGTAATGGAGATTCGACGAGTGGAAGTGCACTCGAAAAGCAACACCTTGACCTCGAGGGATGTCACAAGCGGTATATATCATCGCAAGACGCTCTCAATCTCCGGATTTCGGATGTTGCGCACAGATGTGCAAGCAGTTGATTGGAAACTGGTGACTGCGGGCAAGTTGGGAGTGTGTTTAGGACGGGAAGGCTTAGGATCGCTCAATATTGGAGAGGTACCTTCAAGATATCACAAGCAGAGCCTGATAGAGCAGCAGCAAACCCCGGCTTGTAGCGAGCCACAGCATGGCATACTCAGAAAATGAAGGAAATGAAGGATCAAATGGCATCGTCCTAGACCGTGAGTGCTTATATTTTGTTGTTGCTGCAGCACCCAGCCGTTCATATCACCATCATGCTCTAAAGGGGGAAGTGTCCGAGTCTATCTTGAAGCTAAGTTGAAGCACGGATTGTCCTCGGACTTCGGATGACCATGATGATCGATCACGTGGTCAAGACGCGTCCGCGCGTAAGCCAAGGTGAGATTCACGTAATCTACATATTTAATTGCGTTTACGGCTACTTACATGCTCCAGACCACGGACTAGCCATCGCTTAGAACTCGATCTGAGAGAGAAAAAAAACATTGACAAAGACGGCGGAGCAGCCGGGTTGCAGTGTGCTCATCGTATAAAAGGTGGACTGCAATGCGTTTGATTCTTCAGAATCCATCCCTTCTTCAACCAGCTCTCAAGCATCAAGCATCCTCACAATCTTTCATCAAAGTTTCTTAGCCGTTCTAGTCAACACAATGCTCGCTCGTTTCTTCGCTGTTGCTTCCCTTGCGGCCCTTGCTGTCGCCACGAGTCCCCTCGCTCTCCGCGATGGCCAGTGCAACACCGGTAATATCAAGTGCTGTCAAAGTTCTACCAGCGTGAGTAATTGGTTCCCATTTGTTTTTCGCTGTTTCTCATGATTGTGCAGGCTTCCAACTACAACAAGGCAGCAAAGTCTCTTGGCCTCATGGGACTGGCTGCTGAGGTCGTCGGCACCGTTGGCCTTAACTGCAGCCCTATAACTGCCGTTGGCACTGGCAGTGGGGCCACATGCAACCAGGAACCTATGTGCTGCAGCAACAACAAAATGGTGAGTTATAGATGAAGTTCTCTGATCCACCCGTCTCACAGGGACATTTCAGAACGGCATGGTCAACATTGGCTGCACTCCCATCAACCTCGGACTTTGATTTTATACTGAACCTTGGACGTTATCTGTGTTATTACATGGCACATAGTTTTCCTTATAAGCTCTATAGTTAGTAGTGTCCGTGCTATTTGGTTTGCATGCAAGTTGGTAGGCTGTGAAATCTTTAAAGAGACGTCAACTAATAATTTGATCTTGCCAGGCAGTACTTGCGGTCTCGTCCATGAGGAGTGAGTGTGTTCTTGAGTTAGACAGACCTATGTTGCCTGATTGGGGGTCGACGTGCGTATTGTTGCATTGGACGGTGAGGACGGTGGCATGTTCTAAGAGATAAATCTGGAGCAGGGACTTGGAGTGTGAGTCATTCCTGTAAGGAGTCTGATATTGATACGCAGTTGAATGGCACATGATCCCATTGACCGGCTTTTATAAATGACCTGCTTCCCTCCATGCTCACCCGAATCGCCCGGAATTCGAACTACTTATCTTAGAAGTCTCGTGAGCGCTACATATGATTTCCATTATTCCGTCTATGCTAATTGTGAGTAACCCTGACCATGATGGTTGTCAGCACCTCAACTGAAATTATGTGTCTTAGGTAGGTGCTGGGTCAGTGGGCCTGGTAGTAGCGTTGACGCTCCTTCAAAACAACATTATATCATCGATAAAGCCCAAAACACTCGCATCGCACAACATGGTCCCGGAATCTGGGTTTGTTATGCGCTATTTCTGAAATATCTGATCGTGATCTTATTGAACTCACAATATAGCCACCCTCCCTCGTCTCTCGTAGCGAAACGTGAATGGTAAGGCTGCTCGCGGTCCTGCTTGTCATAACAAGCTAGGTGCGACCAAGTATTATTGCTTCAAGTGCGCAGACTCGCGTGGTTGCATCGCCCGAAAGAGTGACGGGGTTGGCTGCCATGGGGACGAGCCAACAGATTAGTTCAAGCACGCTATCGACAGA
Source organism: Auricularia polytricha (assembly GCA_003316125.1). Lineage (NCBI taxonomy): Eukaryota > Fungi > Basidiomycota > Agaricomycetes > Auriculariales > Auriculariaceae > Auricularia > Auricularia polytricha. The sequence continues at coordinate 4,815 of QFEN01001285.1, forward strand.
GAAGAGCGCCTCCCCTTGCCCGACACCAGGTTGACTTTTCCCAATTATCGCAAAAGATGGAGTGACATTCGGGCGATGAAATCCCGTCGGTTACATCCACGGTGACGGAAAAAGTTGTTTCATTGTTTCGTCCTCCATCAATTGTCATTCGCAATGGAGATAGTAAATGGTTCTGGAAATAATCGGGATTTATGTGCCGCAAGTTAATTCGCGGGATCGATCACACAGTACCTGGCAAATGGTAATTAGGGTCAGGGCATTAGGTAGAGATGGTTGTTGTACCATGGAAGATTGCTTTGACTGTGATGAGAGGGGGTTAGTAGAACTGACGACCCGTGTTGCACCGCTACTTGTGTGATGCAAGATTCCATTCACTTGGATGAGGGGAGTGGCAGAGAATTGAAATGGGTTGGCTGGGAGTCGGCAAAGCCGAAACTGAGATGGAACACGAGCAGACTCCAGCTGCAGAGCGCTGAAAGCAAGGCTGCGAACACACCTCAAACAGATCATCACGTAAATGCGTCTTGGAAGGGGGAAGCATCGCAGAATTCGGAGCGGGTTTGAGACGCAAGAAGAAAGAAATTTGGCTGCATCTCGTGCACACGCACATCTTGGGAGTCGACGGAATGAAGAGGCGATATTGCAGTCAGGTATATGCGTTCGGACAGATTACATGGTTACTCTGCTGGAGAGACTGCTCGACACGGGAACGATGGATAGCTATCACGGTTAGATCCGAGTGATGGGAAGTATCAGATGCTCACAATCCCTCCAAAGTCCACCTCGACCGCGTTAAACACCGTCAACATCCAGTAAAATGCCACAGCTCATTCCAAGCACCACGCCCCTTCGAGAGTTTAAAGGTCATGAAGAACGCGTAAGCGTAGTCGCAGTTTTCTCCAATAGACGACGAATGGTTACGGGCTTGGACGACAAGACGCTTCGTCTTTGGGACTTGAAGACACGCGGTAGGGCCTCTTTTTTTTGATGCACTACTGCGTGGTCGAAGTATGCAGAGTGCCTTTCAGCCAACACTACGGGTATGAGACTCAAGCTTAGACCTCTGGGCAACGTCCTCATCGAGGGTAATACGGGAAGCTATCACATTAGCGTCGAGAATCGAGATTATGTAGGACGAGTCAGATAGCTTGAAAAGTGTTCATGAGAATAGAGTGCCAGCCCCGACGCTGCTCTGTTTGCAGGAAGGACAAATGAATCACGCGTTTATGGTGAGCTCCGGTTGACGGAGACCGACAGCTGGGTAAGTTATTAATCTTCACTCGATGATCTACTAAACTAATACTAGAGAGCGCTCTCGATATACAAATTTTATGGTCAGGTTATACGCTCATGCATGTCATGGTCGCATGGACACGGATCTGGTTTCTCTGTATTGCTGCAAGCCCACAGCGGTATCGTCGGGGCAGCATCGAACGTGCAACAAACTCTAGCTGCCATTCATTCCAACCAAATTTGGGCGCCACCCGAAACTGGCATGATCACGCCGTTTGACAGGATTTAGCACATTTCGCGATGCTAATCGGCCCGTGTTAGGGTTAGGTATGTGCTTCAACATCGCTTTGGATGGATCACTAACTTTGAACTGTTTGAAGGTCTCTGTTGATGACAATTCTTACGACAGTGGTGTCGACTTACTACCGGGGGCATCCAACATAATCACAGTCAAGGGTTTGTTGAGATTGACCCTTGGTAGGCATGTCATGACGGTGTGAAGCATCAGAGCGGCGACGGCTTCTGAACTACTGTCACACCTATTTACGATCCTAGTTGGAACTGGTCTGCTGTCAGGGAACCAGAGGGCTTCCGTATCAAACTTACGGCTCGTCAGGCACATTCTGGACCTTAAGTGCTTTCATCGTCGTGTATTCATATTATTTCCTGAATTCTATCACAAGTTTAATAGACTTTACCATCACGCATGTCATTTGGTGGCTGACTGTGCTGTGACAGATCTTCCAAGCCACTTCTGTATATATGAACCCATAACGGAAGCTCTGCAAACGCAACTTTGCGACTTTCTTGTCTGCCCATTTCACGACTATCGGACAAATGACATTGATATTAATGGACTTGCATCTCTTGTCGACACTATCTCCCCAGCATCGTGGGATCTTCCCGAACGTCCATGTCATACCACTGCCTCGGGTACTACGGCAACATCAACATCACTCCCTGGCGCGCTTTGCGGCGTTCCGTCTGGATCTTCTGCACAGTTCTTGGAGCGAACTAATCGTCTGGCATGGCCCCTGATTTCTCATATGTCAATTCATTGATAACGACATCAGCAAGTAGTCATATTTTACCTGCAGGACATAGAATTCAATGACATGGATCGTGCATCCGTACGATCCTAACCTTCTTGATGAAATTACCTAACTCTTGGGGACCAGCGAGTCACATCCCTATTTGCCTTCTTTCCACCAGTCGCATAACGCGTCTCGGACGACGAAGTGCATTTCATTCGCTCCTGCATTGCTGAAACCACATCACTTTATTGATCTGATCAAGCAGACTAAATAGACGAAGACGAAGTCATTCGTGCCTGTTAAGGCACACGGTGAATGAATTCGTACATGCTATATGTACATACCAGGGTGAGTGTTTGCTCATTGGGTTGAATGCTGTAATATGGATGGGGTGAGTTCAAAACAGGCGCGCCAGAAGAATCTAATGAACGGTATGTGTGCAGATATCGTTGGGGTTCAGCGTGACGAGCAGCTAATCCATAATTTAGCAAAGCCCGAACTATGATCATCCACAAATAAATAAATTTAAAACTTATGCTCAGCACCTGAAGTTACGCTTGAAGTCAGCTCACGATCTCGTTTGATCCCACGTCAAAGTCTTCATGAGTGCCAGTGCACTGTGGATGACTGCATTAATATATCAACCCTCTTCTTTATTACTTCACGTACAAGGGTCTCGACTTACCGGTGGCACAGTGTCCCCAGTTGATGCATTATTTCTCCCAGGTGAAAACTCTATTTCAAGTCTCTATATATATGCTTCTTCTCTAGCTGACTCTACGCCCTGCTTGATATTGTCACCGCTTGCCAGTACCAGATTATCAAGACGCTTCTTCCCGACATTCTGGGTCATGTCATCATACACTCCACAGACAAATTTATCGCTTGAACGGTCTCGTCTCATTGGAATGGTGTTGGGGTGTGTATCCTACGGTGAGTTTCCGCTTGACACACGATGATTCAGTAGTTGACTTATGTACCACGATAGGGGTATACCTTCTCCTTACAGTACAAGCTGTGACAGCGCTCATGCAACGTCCCCGTAATGGAGGGGGGATTGCACATAATCGTCGCAAGCTTATTTGTCACACACTCATCACGTTTGCGTTGGTGACGATAAGCTTTGCTTCCAATGCAAAATATACGGAGATGATTTGGATAGACTTTCGTGATGCACCTGGTGGTCCCGTCGCACTGATCGAGAACGTAATGCAATACCGTATCAACTTTCTGGCGATATGCTGGTATGCACATTTGACTATCAATATACAGACAGTACAGTGTTGACGGTCTCATCTAGTGGTTTCGTCTCGGGGTGGTTGATGCAAGCCCTACTCGTGAGTCCAGTAGTTTGCCATATGTGCAAGCCTGACGCTCGAAATGGCCATCAGCTCTACCGATGTTTTTTGATATGGAATTGGGCGAGACTCGTGATGATCCCTATGATCGCCCTCTATATTAGCATGATTGGTGCAGTTACATCATCTACCAAGCGGTAGGAGTCACTGACATTCTGAGCAGGAGCAGCCATTTTCATCTTGGTTCAGGCGGGTACTGGGGCCCCATTTTACAAAATAGACGCCATAGTTGCATTCCTCACCTTTCAAGTGGTGCACACCGTGCTTTATACCATTCTCGTGACGAAACGTTTGCTCGACATGCGAGGCCAGATGAAGCAAGCATTGGTCGAATATGATTGTAGCACCTATGATACCATCATCCTCATGGTCGTCGAGTCCGCCATGGCGTACAGTATCTTCATCCTGATCTTCATAGTTGCATTTGCCGTGCATTCAAACGCTCTCTCTACTCTATGCTTCTTGTCTATAATCCAAGTTCAGGTAAGCAGGCAGAAACTTCAGTTGCCCGCGTCTCTGATGTTAGCTTCTTTCTTTCAACAAAACCAGGGCATTACGCAATTATTCATCATCATACGTGTGGCACGGGGAAGGGCAGTTACACATGAGTGGTCGACTAGAGCTGCTGCAGAACCTACGGTTCTAGCATTTGCAGGTACTGCATCAATCGTAACAGAGGGAGCCGGCGTTGCACGAGCAGCCAGGTCAGAGCAGGACAGTCTTGAGTCGTATTCTGGTTCGACAAAGTTGGCGGAAGCATAAGTATGTATGGCGTTGGGTGCTTTATTTATTCCTTAAGTTAATCGAACTTTTTTCTTCGTAATCTTTCTGAGCGATAAACCGGATGCGCTTTTCGATACTTGCTGTTGTCGTTCTAGGAGCTAATATTGGTACGTTTCACTTAAGTGAGCATGGGATGCATGTGATGTCTTACTGACGTCAAGACGCCGTTAAGGTCAATCAAGTCAGTACGGGGCTCCTCCGTGTCTTAGTCAAGAGCCTGTCAAATGCCAATGCCAACATCCGCTTCGGCCATGCGCCAAGTCGCGAACGGTAACGTAAACGGCAACAATAACTCTGACAACGTCGCCCAAGCATCGCAATGACCACCTCCACCGAAGTGAAGGGCAAACCTTCACTTCTGTGGCGCGTCCCTGACAACGAAGGCACCCCGCATGTCAAACGCATTCCGACATGATCTTGGCTTTCCTCTCATTGAGATGGGTCATCATGGTACCTTCAAGGGTGAAGTTGCCAGCAACCCTGGTCCTGTTTCTGGAGAAGTCCATATCCGTCTCGGCCAGTTCCTTTGAGGAGGAAGACTTAGGGGATGTCAAGTTTCTTCCTGACGGATCCGTCGTGCAGATCTATCCCCACCATGAAGCTGAACAAGTTCGTCTCTGGCAGCTCTCAGATCGACGACCTATTGCCATCTTCGAGCACTCATTACCGACGACATGTGTTACATTCTCTGTAGATGGCAAGCACATTCTCAGCGGAGGTTATGATCATAAGATCTCGGAGTGGGAAGCACTTACGGGTTTTCATTCACATGTGAGTTTCCGTCCTTGACTTTTACAACGCAATTCGAGCACGCCTTATGCAGATCTTCGTCATTGCAACAGCCCGCGATTCATGCACTTGTCTACTGCTGAACAGCTACTCACACAAGAGATTGACAGTGACGCCAACAACTATACCTCCTATGCCCATCGCTCATTCGTTATGGCGCGAAAACATGATTAGGACCGCGCCCTTGAGGATGCAATCAGGGCGAGTTATACCGACTAACCGTGGCCCTCTTATGAAAGGCTAAAGAACTTCAAGGGGATTATCGTAAGCTTCGTACAGTTCCAAAAAACAATCTCAGCGCTCACACACCATCTATTAGTATTAGAATTGCACTTCAGCTCAAAGCTCATGTTCCCGCTACCGAGCAAACACCAGACTACCTAGCAACTGTTTTTCCCTCTTCCCTCACAATCTTGCAAAATCCTTCGGAAGCGGTCTTTGGAAACTGCCGCGAATAATGGGCCATCAAAGCGAAGAATCTCATTCCACTTTGGCACCCGGTCAATAAGTTTCTCCCCAGGGGGCTGATAGCTCGGGTCATTGGTTGAAAGTAACCGCATCATAGTACGTTTGAGTTCGGCACGATGAATTGTGGCGCCATTCCAAAACGGACCTGCAATATGACGGTCATGGTATGTAATATAAATGCAGTGGTATGGATGACTTACCTGCAGCGGCGATGGCCATGACGGAATTCTTTGTTTCATCTTGTATAAAAAGATATCCTGCTTGTGTCACCAGGTCATTCCTAGCCTCCCGAATCTTCAACAGAATCTGCGCATCCAGTTCGTCATCTATTAAACTCCTATTCACAAACCTCTTCAGTTCCACTAAAAGGCAGGTGCTTGCCGCAGTGACCCGCCACCCGCCATAGCGAAGCTTCTTCTTTGACTGAGGCACTGCTGTCAGAGCGAGGATTGCAAAATCCACCAGAACACCCTTTGCATTCTTTTCTGGGACGGTCGATGCGAAAGAAGTGTCCCCCTCCGCAAAATCTGAGTCATCGTCTCCTTCTTCTTCTGACTCGTCGTCGTTAGCGGAGACTTGGACTTCTACTGCAGCATCTTGCTTTCCCTGGGCTATGCTTGCAAACTCTTCCACTTCTTCTACCTCTTCTGGATCATTGCCATCATCTGGACCTTCGAGTTCGTAAGGCTTTACAGTCCAAACTGGGAATTGAGGCGCCACAATCAAATTTGGCACATCTGCCACAAGGTCGAAGAGTATCTGACACCACAGTGAGTACCAATGATATTCTAAGTTGCGGGGATTGAATGTGCGAGAGAATGCATATGATGTCTCCAAGCGAGCTTTGTGTGGCAGCACTTGATCAGGGGCCATCGCGAATGAGTATGTGGTTGGTGCGGCGAATGACGGGGACCACTATGTCATATATACCTCGTACGGACTTCGATATCTTGCAGAGAACAATAATGGGACGTGTAATTCTGACGAGATGCTATTGCACGGCATCCGGTGAACAATAACAATGATTTTCGATCCTTGCTCGCATCCTCGTGCAGATCATGACGTGGAAATGAATTCAAAAAGAGTAAACAAAAAGATCGGTTTGATCAAATCTCGATCAATCTTTTGACTCGTCAGACAAAAAAGGGCAACAATAAGTGGGCGAACACGACATGCGGTGATTGTTCAAACGTTCACCAGCCGCCACAGGACCGCGATTGTGTAGTATCACGTGCCTTGTCACATGACACCCCGCATAAAAGGCAGACTTGGTTCGAACTTCGAAGTTGAAATCATACATGATCACGGATCCAAGGTGAGAGCATGCAGTCGCGTCGGAACCCTCTGTATTCTAATGTTTCTTCATGCATCGTAGTTATGGTAAAATACTGTGGATATTTGGTGAGAGATAGCTGGTTGCACCAGCGAGCCCTTGATGTGGGTTATCCGCCCCCCAAGACTCCCCAAGACGCAAATGATCTCATTTTCCTGGCTTCGAGAGACATCATGGGAGAGATGGGCCTTCTCGCCTCCGCCAGATTTCGTCGAGTGAAAACTCTGAAGGGGAAATACTTTTGGTGCATTGCCTTCGCCTGTAGCGATCCTTGGAGTGCGGGGGAACAATTACCGACCCACGCGCCGCGGGAGGAAAGATATAAACCTTTGAAGGAGGCGCTTGGGAAGGATGGCCCGCCTCGCTGGTTTCAAGCGGCCGTTTGAAACAGAATGTCGGTGACCTTTCCACATTCATTTGTACTTGTGTGCTGTCACATCGGGCGTGCCTCAATCCTTCGATAACACTCCAGTGACAGCGCGAACGAAATGACATTCCTCACTACCTGATGCCGATGAATCACCTACTCTCATTGGTCTCATGCTTTCTGTTCAGGTTTATCGTGTGAGTTTGTTCTTGGGGCAGGTGTATGCCAACGTCTCCTAGTAGATGAGTAGAAGAATCGGAACGGTGTTTGGATGCTGTAACGAATTGGAACGAATTTTCAAAGCGGCATTCTCAGATCGCGTACGATGAGGTGCTGTATGAGGTCTTCGGCGTCTTCGTCGAATTTGTCTGGGAAGGTGCAGTCGAGAGATTTGATCTTTTGCCAAGTGAGATATTCACTGAGGCCTTGAAATTTGAAACGACTGGAGATTATCTGATAGATGATACA
>QFEN01001296.1:5200-17318 GCA_003316125.1 Auricularia polytricha
ATTGTAATGGCGCCCTCGATGTAAAAGAGCCTGTATCTTTTGAGTAAAGATTAAGGGAAATATTGCATGAAAAGATCGCAGACCATCTCCATGCCGCAATGCCCAATACGCCTTGCATGTTGCTGAGTATGCCTGCAGCAATCAACTAATCATCACGTGATTATGTGGATTTAGAATCACGCATGAAAGACATACGCTACCAAAGGCATTCGATATCAAAAGTCCTGAGTACAGGATAGCAGATCTGAATGCCAATTCCTGAAACACATCAGATTTGACCAACGGACACACGACAAATTCGTCTATTTACCTTTCGAGTGTACCATCGAGAAAGTAGATACATTGCACCCGGATAAAAAGCCGCCTAGTCAAACATGACATCGAGCTACGCCGGAGAAGTATCATTGAAGGCTACACACCTCTGGTAGACCAATGAATATCCGGCAGGCGATGATGCCGGCAAAGTTACGCGTTACCTACGGGATATCTAAGATCTGTCAAAGCATGGGTTTTGGATCACTTACCCCAGTCAGAGCACTTGTTAGTCCCCATAGCACTACACAAGTACCAATGTAGAAGGTTGGCCTGGTACGTCTTAATTTGAAGGGAAAGTAGCATATCAACCCAGGAATACGGACCTTGTTACATAGTTGAGTAGCTTATCGGCCACATCAATCGAGTGCTGGATGCTCTAACATTACCAGGCTTACCATATTAGACGGGATCTAGAGAATATTAACACGATTTTTCCAAACATTCAATTTCCCTTGTACACGTACCTGTGCTGGGCAATAAGATACATATAAGATCGCAACGACTGTGTAGTACTGGAGGTCTGAGGGAAAATAATGAAATGTAGATTAACTGAAAAATACCAAACACACCAGTCAATCCCAGGTCCGACTCTAGACCCTTCAGTCTAGCAGACGTTATCGCGACACGCTATTCAAACTGTCCGTCAGCGTCTTCTGCAATAAACAAAGGATTACACTCACATCAATGTAGTTCATGATGAATATAAGTACAATTGTTGGCAGCAGGCGAAAATCGAGTTTCTTCACAAGCCTCCTTTCAGCAGCCTGCCGGATCTCAGGCTGCATGATGTATTCTTCATCTTCTGTAGCGACAATGTCGACATCCCCGTCGTATGATTCCTTTCTCTTCTCCTCCACGTAGTTGGACATGGTGACAGGATGAAGACAAAGCACACAACCAACCCCTCAGCGGTACGGTGTCGGTAACACATGACTTGAGTATAGTCACAAGGAATAGCCAAGGCTCTTCTTCCACTAGGAAGTTGATAACTTATTCACACCAACTGTTCAACTCAGTGAGAACTTTGTTAGATTCGGCAATGTCACTGTCAGCGGCAAAGTGGAATTAGAAAATGGATGCAAGATATCGAATTACACACTACATCAGCTGGAACTTGTTTTTCTATTCTTGCAGAATACTGGAAACGGAGGCCCGCACGAACAAAAGAGGTGGAGAACGTGATTGGCAACGCATGTACATACCATGATATAATGATCCGTGATTGTGTTACCCCACAAATTTGAATAAAATATCAGCTCACATGACACTTCTTGATCCGCTTGAACGGAACCGTAGCAAATCAAACAACGTCTTGCCGTAAAGTTCAGTCACTGTTGCAATACGATGACGCGAACCGTCTCTGTACGATTATCATGAGAAGCCTTGAGCGACAGGGATCTTCGTACCTGCGAGGTCAGAAGATCCAGGGCCCCCCGATGTTGGCGTCTCACGACAAACTGTTTGTACATAGACGAGCTATGAAAAGATGTCAGGATTTATCCGAGAGTGGCCCAGATTGTCAAAGTAAAGGCAGGCTATGAAAAGAAGTCGAGCCGAGGAGAAATGATCATGGCTTGAGAATGACGGCCACACTCCTCTCATCTCAGGATGAGGATCGAGGGAAGCGCGATCAGCTCACTCTTACCATCGGATATCTGTGCTGTGTATTACCTTCTCGATTCACTGCAGGTTGCTCTATGTTTATGAGGCTGATCATGGAATGATCCGGGCGAAGGATGGTCAAAGATTTTGCCAATGACGGGTCACGGGAACGACGAGCGTCATTCAATCAAGGTGGCGGAAAGAGCGTGGTATTTGAGACCGCCCAGATCCCGCGGCTAGGTCAACTGCGTACAGTTTTATCGACGCCACGGTTGTATCGGCTTTGCTCAATGGTGATGGATAGCTCGAAAAGCTGATGTGCGAAGCTTCTCAAGGGCTACGCTTCTTCGTCTTTTAGAACATGCTACTGTGTGAGCTTTCAAGGGAGCAGTGTACCAAAATACATTCACAGGAGAGGAGTGGCATGAAACGAAAAAAGCACAGGTAACTGGTTTCTAGCCACTTGGTACTAAGTTGGTTCATCATGATGAATCATGAGTCTGGCTGATTATTGAGACCTATAACCAAACTTAGCTAGTAGTATTGAAATCCAGAAATCTGCTGGTGATAAGGCCAGAGTCCTCGAGCACGACCGCCGTGGACAGCTGTGGACAAGGAGAGCCTGCTGCAATTGTCCACTTCTCACCAAGAGCATGATGGAGTCACCTTTGGCCTGGGAGAAGAAAGGTAAACAAAGAGGTACAAATAATGGTTTCGAGACCATGCTTGGAGCTTCCTTTTGACAACCACCAATTACGACAGTCCGACAACACCAAGAAACTTATTCGCAGATCCATGGCTCGTCAGGCTAATCGCAAGCTGGCAGCATCGAAGACGCGATCAAGCACTCCGATGCGTTCTGTTACTACCATCAAGCAATCCGCAGGCTCATCTTTGGGATACAAACGCCGACACTTTAAGCAAGAACATTTCAAGCGGGAGCGAAGGCATCTCGCTTTCGTGGTCCAAAAGGCAAGGCGTGAACGCTGGGCTCAAGCTGCTCGCGAAACACAACAAATTGTTCTTGGGGATGGCAAGTACGTCGAAGATGTCTCATGTATCATCCCCCCTACCCATATCTCTTGCTCTGATCACGCCTCATCACAAGTAAACCCTTCTCATTCTCAAGAACAGCACGCCATGGCCACGACGCATGTCGTACATGACATATCATCCCAAATCATTTTGAGCAAGCAGGGAACAACGCTCTTCCCTCATTGCTTGCCATCCCTGGCTGACTGGCGCAAACCTCCTATAGTCTCTCCTACCCGAACCAAGCCAACTAGCATTTCGTTTGTTGCTAGCTCTACGCTCACGGCTGCTCGGCAACTGCACGAGCGGAGACCAGATCTTACCCGTAGTTCGCCGTATTCGCTCTCTACTACATCAATCGGAGTTCTTTCCTTTGCATCACCCAAACGTCCCGGCGGAGGCTATCTACACGGCGGTAATGAGCAAGAGGAGACCCTCGCCAGGTCTTCGTCGCTTGTAGCTAGTCTCCAGGCCGACCCAGGAAAAGAATTCTACACTACCCACAGGAAATTCCTCAGCGTCGACGGGGCTGGTATTTATGATCACTCCATGGTATACAGCCCAGGTGTTGTCGCCTTTCGCCAAGATGATAGCGATGACGCATCTCCACTCACGACTGCGTCGTCAAACGGCTTCATCCCCCCTTATCTTATTAATGTTCTCTCGGCCGTGCCTGTTAACGCAGCCGCGATACGTCAGAACTACAGAATCACTCCATCGAACGCTCATATATTTGAAGACGGCATACGCGACAAGATGCGGGACCGCATGGCAAGGGCACTTCGCATCTTTGAGGCACGCGGTGACCGAGCTCTTGTCCTCGGTGCGTTCGGGTGTGGTTCCAGCGAGAACAAAGTTGAAATGGTTGCGGAGATATGGGCAGACCTCCTTGTGTACGGGGAACGCGAAGAGAATCGTGAAGATGGAAAGACGACTGTCCCACGCGCGGCGTTTAAAGACTCGTTCGAAGATGTTGTGTTCGCTGTTCCCGGTAAATTATTTGAGCCCTTCAAGAAGGCGTTTGATATGAGAGTTTTCGAAGCGGAGGTGTCTCAGGCAGCCAGTGAGTAGATTTGGAGGTCGTGCTTGATATTTGTTTTTGACGAGTTTTCCAGTCTAGTGTGCTGTCTTCATGTTCTAGCGCATTCCAAGTACTGTACTAATGTGTTTCCTGTATCGTTTTATATCCTCTTCCTTTTAGGTTTTGTGCGTGTATCAGTAGTACTGTTACAGATATGTATTACCTTCGTCGGTTTCCATGATGCTGGCGCATGCTGCAGGGCCGAGTATCAGCGTAATTTAATTCGAGAATGCCTATCATGTCACCAGATCACTCAGCTGACTCGCATTATCAATATTTATGTCTGCCAGTAAAGTACAGCCTGAGGTCAAGTATTCCTGCAGTCTGCAGCGATGACGAACTTGAAGCTACCACGAATCATGATATGCGGTATGATACTTTTCACTTTGAGGGGGTTGCTGTGTTACTCAACATTGAAATACCGTATGTCTAGGTAGCCCGAGGTGGTCACACGAGGAAGTGGACCGACTGTTCAAGGACCTTGCGGAAGTGATTGTAAGAGGCAATATTGCTGAATCCTGAACGATTGATAGACTACTCAATATCTGACAGGTAGACGATGCACCCAATCGTGCGGAATTTTTGACGCGCTTTGCGCCAGGCGGTCCATATGAAGGCACAGTCGGTATATACAGGCGCAACATATCCGCCGCGCGGATCGGTATATATGACGCGGATCTCATTGAGCAACTTCCTTCCAGCGTCAAGTGGATTGCACACAACGGATCTGGCTATGATCTCGTCGATGTCAGAGCCTGCAAGGCTAAAGGTAAAAGTCGCACTTTTTTATCGTAAGGCTTAGTACTTATTCCCCTCCGCTCAACTTTTCTTCTCTATTTCATTCAGGGATCTGTGTGTCGAACACGCCTGGTGCAGTTGATGATGCGACAGCGACAACAGCATTCTATTTGGTGATCTCATGCATGCGGAACTTCTCCCTAGCCCAGCGATGTTTGCGGGCTGGGGATTGGAAGTACCCGATATCTTCTGGCGCCGCTCACGACCTTACGGATTACACCATCGGGATTCTTGGACTCGGGGGCATCGGAATTCGCCTCGCACATCTCGTCCATGCATTTCCCATGCGAGTGCTGTACTATTCGCGGTCTAGGAACCCAGAGGCTCCTGAGTGGTGCGAGTATGTTGACAGCATGGACGAGCTTTGCGCACGGGTGGATGTGCTGAGCGTGCATGTTCCTCTGCGGTCAGAGACAGTCAACCTTGTCAGTGAGAAGCAGATTCGTGCCATGAAACGCGGTAGCATTTTGGTCAATACGGCACGGGGAAAGGTGATCGATGAAGAGGCGCTGCTGCGGGCCTTAGATGACGGACACGTATGAGTTACTCTGTTTAATATTTTGCTGAGCGTACTGATTCTTTTCTAGCTTTCGTCTGTCGGGTTGGACGTGTTCCGCGATGAGCCGAATGTGAACCCAAGGTTGTTTGACTTTCCTCAGAACACCTTACTGCCGCACGTAGGCACACGCACGAGAGATACCGAGATGAAGATGGAGGTTCGCGCGTTGACAAATCTTAGGGACTTCTTGACGATTGGTACGGGAAGAGACCTCGTCCCTGAGTTGCAGTAGTAATACTGAGTCAAACTCTATGCATATGAACTTAACCTAAGGCTAGCAGAGGCTAGCCCACTCCTGATTGATAGATTTGAGCAATGATTTTAACTGGCTGACGACGCTATTGATGTAACTCAGGCACTAAATATAGTCAGGACCTGGCCAGCTGTAAGTGGGACGCTGGCTGGACTCTTAGCATCGTCGTTCATATATTTTCGGGGTTGGTGTTGTTGAGGAGAGTGATCCCGTGTTTCCGTCTATTCGCACTGAGCAGAAGAGACATGTGATAATCTTGGAACTGAATGTCAAAGGAGGGGTGCTTGTGTCGTCTGTGCTTACAATGTCCTTGCATTAAATTTGTGTTTGGTTGAGGTCGAGAGATTTAATCCATCGCTCTTACAGAATGAATGCCTCCTTAACATACTCTGCTTCGCTCGTGCTTCAGATGGAGGAAGAATGAATACAATAACATAACAGGTCCGAGGAGGTCCAGGGTGCCCGGGGGCTGTGGTATCATTGGATAACGACCAATTATCATCGTCGGACATACGGTCCGTGCTTCCGGATCACCTCCTTCAACCCACTGATCAGTTGACACCACTCAATTTTGTCCTGATGAAAGGTTTAAAGTTCGAGTATATCCTCAAACAAGCTGTCATTACTTGGCACCCTCCCCCTCGTCTCCCTCATTCCCGCTAGATGCGCATAATGTCGGCTCGCCAACCTCGTATATTGATTTGTGGTGGGTCCTGATCCGTTGTAGCCACATTTCTATATACTTATAGGATTGGTACTCGCAGGAAACCTTGTTTGGGCTCATGAAGATGCCAAACAGCTTTTTGATGGACTCGCAGATATCGTTGTACGTTTATTTCCTTCGTCAAGAGTTATCCGCATCAAACACATGTCCCAGCGTATGGACTCTTCAGATCGTGCAGAATTCCTCGCAGGACTGAAACCGGGAGGAAAGTATGATGGCATCGTGGGCGTCTACCGGCACAACACCTCCGCTGATCACATCGGCGTTTTTGATCAAGAGATCGTTGATGCTCTGGCTGAGACGGGCACCGTCAAGTGGATCGCACATAATGGTGCAGGTTACGATCAAATCGATGTTTTTCGATGCGCAGACAAAGGTAATTGAACTACGCTCTCATTCCGTGCATCTGTTGGGATCTGCCACGGTTATATTTCATGCGCTTATATCCGATCTAGGCATCAGCGTGTCCAATACTCCTGGCGCTGTTGATGATGCGACTGCCACTACGGCGCTGTACCTGGTCATTTCTTGCCTCAGAAATTACGCCTGGGCCGAACAATCCCTTCGCCAAGGGACGTTCAAAACAGTCCTCAATTCTGGGCGGGCTCGCGATGTTACGGGACGCACGCTGGGTATCTTGGGCCTCGGCGGTATTGGCCTTAGGCTTGCTCATCTAGTTCATGCATTCCCCATGCGAGTCGTCTATTACTCGAGGAACAAGGCTGCCGATGCACCAGAGTGGTGCGAGTATGTTGACAGCCTGGAAGGGCTCTGTCAAGAAAGTGATGTCCTGAGCTTGCATGTTCCTTTACGTGACGAGACAGTCCATCTGGTGGGTGAGAAGCAGATTCGGGCGATGAAGAAGGGCAGCATCATCGTGAATACCGCGCGTGGAAAGGTTGTTGACGAGGAGGCGATGATTCGCGCTCTTGAAGATGGTCATGTGCGTTAGAATGTTATTTTGTTCTCTTTGCCTTTTAATAATTTACAACCGAAACAGCTCTCGTCCGTTGGCCTAGATGTGTACCCAAATGAGCCGTTCGTGAATCCGCGTTTACTCGAATTCCCGCAAAACGTACTCCTCCCTCACATGGGGACAGAGAACCAGGATTCCCAGCGCGGAATGGAGGTTCGTGCACTCACTAATTTGAGAGACTTCCTCCGCGATGGCCAAGGAAAGGATCTGGTCCCCGAGATGCGCAGTAAATTGTGATGGTCAGTTCTGATAAAGATAGTGCATGTATATCCAACTACCTAACGGCTCACCATGCGCATATGGGCGGCGTCGCTAAAATTCCATCAGACTTGTGGATGTGTTTTTTTGAAGAATCCTGTTGGATATGTACGTCTGGGCGGCAAAATTGAGTTATCGGGCGTCAATTGGTCGTAGTCGACGTCATGAGGGCAAATGGAGAAATATCTCAGCGCCCTACCGAGCATGCACTAGCACTAAACGTTGAACACTGGGTGATTCTTCTTCGAAGGGGAAGTTGATTGCATGTAGTAAGAGTGACCGACGATGACCCGACGTGCTACTACTAGTACATGGTAGCATATGTACATAGCGTCGATCAATGACAATCGTTACGCTTATTAAAGGCCTAGATTGGCTAATGTATAAACAAAGGAAGAACGTTGACTTCTGAAGTATACTTAAACGCCCGTTGGGCTGAATCGTGATCCGATGCGTCTCGGCTGAAAATTACGTGACTCAGGTGATGATGTTCCTGGTCTACCCGTCTGCTTGATCATGGGTCCTGCTGCCAAAAGCTACCGAGATATCGAGGGGTTGGTAGTCGAGATCATCCAAACCTTTCGGTGGATTGTCAGTGCAACAGCTCGATGAAACAAAGCACGACGAGTTCGATAGCGTCGACTACCAGTTTGGCGGCTGGACGAGGCGAATTAACCTCACGCTTGGCAGCGCTTGCCTGACGCGTTCCCCATGCATGGTCATGGGGATGATGATAAATGAAGTTGACAGATATCGTAAAAGCCGTCGTCTTTGTCGGTTCTGTCGCTGTTGCAGTACAAGTTGAACTTTGCACTAGCAGTGCAGTGCTATCCCAAACGGGAACCCTTTATTACCGAGCTTGACTCTCAAGCAGCCCAGTCAGTTTCACTCCCACCTTAACTCGGAGCACAACGAACAACACGATGACGGACACCATTTACACGTCGTCCTACCCGTCTGTCCCTATCTGTCGTCGTTCTATCTTCACTCATATTCTTGGTGTCTCTCCGTCTTCTCCAGGCACAGTCGGTGGCTTCCCTGCCTCATCTCCTGCGTTCATAGATGCTCTTTCCGGTACAACAATCTCTCGCGGAAAACTTCGCTCATATGCTCTTCAGTTAGCATTCTCTCTTCACAATCTCCCATCGCTGTTAGAGAACCGCACTAAGACAGTGCTCATTTTCTCTCCCAATTCAATCACATGGCCTGTCATGATGTTTGGCGTGGTGGCCGCTGGCTTCACTGCGACGCTTGTAAACAGCGCATACACACCAGATGAACTAAAGTATCAATACGTGGACGCAGGAGCTCATCTGATGTTCGTCCACCCTTCGCTAGTCGGGACAGCCCAGACTATGCTAAGATCCCTTGGGTGCTCCGAGCAGGATATACGGAGCCGTGTCATCGTGGCTGGAGCTCAGTGGGTCACGGGCGCCAAAGACGTGTCTGTTCCGGATGCCGAGCGGAAAGGCCTTATGACTATAACTCAATTACTTGAACGCGGCGAGCTCAAAGAAGAAGTCAGTTTCAACGGTGAACGCTCAAATGAAACTGTATATCTCTGCTACTCTTCTGGCACAACTGGTCGACCAAAGGGTGTCGAGACCACACATTACAATCTCATCTCTGTCCTCGAGATACTCAAACCTGTCTGGCCCAATTCCAAGCCATGCCTTACTCCCTCTATCCCTGAACAAGGTGGCGTAGATGTGCTCTTTGGGTGTCTGCCCTATTACCACATTTATGGCGGAGTCAAGCTTCTCCATCTGCCGTTATTCCTAGGCGCACCTGCGGTTGTCATGGCAGGGTTCGACCCCGATAGCTTTTGTGCCGCAATCGCAAGATACCGTGTGACCGTTAGCTTCGTAGTCCCTCCGATGCTAGTAGTATTTGCGAGACACCCAGGCAGGTCTTCCTCCTCATTATTTCCTACGCCACAGCTTGAATTTTCGGTCTAACTGCGTATGGTACGCATAGACCGACCCATCATTTTGAAGTGCCAACTCTCTTCACGGATCCTACTCCTTTTGGGGTCTGTTATGTGCGCATACACCCACCTGTCCCTTTCCCTCATCATTTATCTTATTTCTAACTTCTGACACAATCCTACCTTCAGCTATTCAGAAACATGACCTCACCTCCCTAAAGATTCTCTTCTCAGGCGCCGCACCCCTTGGCGCTGAGCTTGTCTCGACCGTGATGAAGCGCATGAAAGCCATTGGTGCAGATGTGAATATTCCTCAAGGTGTGTTTCTCTCAATTCACTTTCCTGGGAGTGCTAGGTCTCTGATCTTTGTATAGGTTATGGCCTTACAGAAACCTCACCGACGGTATTCCTTCTCCCTATTCCCGACGCCAGCAGTCATATTGGGGCGGCAGGAGTACTGCTTCCAAACTTGGAGATAAGGCTGGTTGGTGAGGCTGAAGGCGAAGTTCGTACTCCCGTTCTTGCGCTCATCTAGCCAGGCCAATAATGAACTTTACAGGCATACACGGATATCCCAGACGCGGGCGAGGTATGGGTGAGAGGGCCGACGATCATGAAGGTACTCTGTATGCCAACATCCTTCAAACCAGTCTGATCACGCTTTTCACATCAGGGATACCTGAACAACCCGAGTGCAACCGCTGAAGCTATTACGCCTGATGGGTGGTTCAAGACCGGTGACATCGGTGTGCGGGACAAGGATGGGTTCTTCACAATTGTGGACCGGAGAAAGGAGTTGATCAAATATAAGGCGAGTTTCTTGTTGCAATGCACTGCTTGTCGTTTCTCATTTGGTCACGCACGCAGGGTTTCCAAGGTGAGCTTACATCGAAAACATTTTAGTTTTATTGTTCAAGTGATAAACTAATGTTACAGTCGCTCCCGCGGAGCTGGAGTCAGTGCTGTTACAGCATGCTGAGGTCGCAGACGCAGCCGTAATTGGGATTGAGAGTAAGGAGGAAGCAACGGAATTGCCTCGGTGAGCATGGTCATTTTCTCGTAAATCAAACTAACAGCTTCTCACTCTACAGCGCATATATAACGCCCTCTCGCCCACTTTCCTCTCAAGAAGCATCGTCATTCGCGCTGGGCGTCCAAGACTGGGTTTCACGGCGCGTGGCGCCGCACAAACGGCTAAGAGGAGGAGTTGTCATCATCGACAAGGTACCGAAAAGGTCAGTTAACACCGCTGCCTCTTTACTCTGTTGTCTAGCTGATGAGGCGAAATGATAGTGCTGCTGGAAAGATCCTTCGTCGCGAACTTCGCGAGCGCGCGAAGACGGATGTCGCGGAAGGACAATTGATACCTCGTGCAAAGCTCTAGTCCTAGAATGGGGAGACCGACGCTCCTGCTTGCGGGGGCATGGTGAACCTATGATACCAAAGGGCTCTAGAGAGTCCTATTTAGCGCTGCTGCTAACTTACAGACTCCGTCGAATCTTTATTGTATGTTTATCATTGGTTCTCACTGCTGGCGCTCGAATATGTTATATCACCTCGTATATACAACTTCTGGCTCGTCTTTGCTCATGCGGAAGCACTTGCGTTTTCATTCTTCTGTCCGAAACTACCAGATTGATGTGGTTGACCGACATCATCATCTCTGATGCCACGTCCTCGCTCTCGTGGTGTTCAATTCGACGGGCAATCATTAATCGTTGTGGAACGGAAAGACCTCCGTGATCATCGACAGACAGATAAACACTTGAATTGGGTGAACTTCGTCCTCAAGGCCTGTGATTTTTGTCCAATTACCACTAGCCATAATACGGTCTTATTACGGACACCGACTCATGCGATGGAGGTATTTATTCAATGGCACGTGTTGAGTGCGTAATCACAATTAATAGACCTGTGAAGACGTCAGGGGAAGAATTTCGCTAGCTTAACAAATGAGCGGTGTAGAATGTTTGGGTTCATACTAGGAGTCCGTTTGTAGCGCGGCGATTTCTGCCATATCCTGGTCCAACGAGCTTGGGTGTTTTGATGGTGCGCTTTCTTAAGGGCAGAAATACTGAGAGGGAGTGACTCGGGAGCCTAAACGAACAAAGTGGGATAAGTGTGTGTTGACCTTCAGCTGCTCTCTTTGCTTGCTTATCAACTTCTTCGTTACCGTGTGGCCCGCATCATGCAACGGAATCCGTCTGTCCAGCATATAGTCAGCCTCGAGTATATGCTCAAGCAACCGCTCTTCTTCCTTGCTAGCCTCCTGAAAACCCCATCTGATCATCCTGCACGGAAGAATTGACGATTGACTTCAAGAGGCAAGTTGAGAGGCTCTTGAACGAGTTGGGCTTGGGCTTACAGCATACGAGCGGAGCAACTGGGTGGCGGTAGGATATCCATTATGTAAACATTGTCGGCAAATCTCTTGAATTTTTTTTTAAAAATACCACGACGAAACTTGGAATCCCCGCACGCATGGAACCGTTCTCCTGCTCGCACCAGACAACCATTAACTTCATCGAGTATCTCTTGTGCTACACATCACTGCCAGTCGATATATGCACGCGGTCCTGGAAAGCGATTGAGG
>QFEN01001306.1:0-31154 GCA_003316125.1 Auricularia polytricha
CTTCCGTTGTTACTCACATACTTTGGATCAAGGGGCTCACGCTGCTATTTCCCTGTTTTCGTGAAGGGGGCAAACTTGTCTGTTGGCGATCTCCACTTCTCTCAAGGAGATGTAAGTATTTCAATCACACACTTACGCTCGTTCTGACATTCAAACAGGGAGAGGTAGGCTAAAATCTATCAGTGTGTCGATGACCTGAATGAACGCTACGTAGCTGTCCTTCTGTGGTGCCATCGAAATGGTGTGGATTTTCTAGAATCTTGTCCTGCTCTCACTAATGTGGGTTGCCAGGCTGGAATCGTCACCTTCAGCACTAGCATCATCAAGGGTGGTGTTGAGAAGTTTGCTATGAAACAACCCATCTTCTTGGTATGTACTGGTCTCAGGTGGACACTCGCCGGTGCTGACCGTCACAGCCCTCTCCTGTCGATCCGCTATACTCTGCAAAAGTACGTGCAGAAGCGCATCATCTGTTTTGTTTGCTAACCCAATTCCCTAGTTGATCTTCCAAGGGATCAGCGTAGATTACCGTATGCATGAGTACACTGAATGCGACATCATGCATTACTGACGATACCATTTGACAGACGGCGATGGTACCCAGTACAACATGGACGCGTCAGTGTGCTTTCCCTTGATATATTGATGCGTAGCTTAATGATGCTACTTAGCACGGTGGCATACAAGCAGGCTGCTCTAAATGCCATCGCTTACCTCATGAAGATTGGTTACAGTAAGTCCTGCATCGCAAAATGAATCATCCACTGATCACCGAGTATGACCGTAGCCCGTGAGCAAGCATGTAAGCGTGTGTTCTGTGAGAGAAATATAGGCGCTCATTTTCATTCAGACCTTTTGTTGTCTGCTGCGCCGGTGGAAAGCCATATCGGTGCAATTGTGGTAAGTCAAGTCTAATCCGAGTTCCTCGACAGTTTGATTCGGTTTTATCTCAGGACTCTCCAAATGCTTGTGTGACCCTCGCTCTCCCCTTGGGGATCTTTGAACATGTGAGTTCGTTGTAATGCATGCAGTCGACTCAACTAAATCACGTGTAACACAGGACATTTTACCGAAGGATGAAGGTTTGAAGAAACTGGAATTCGGGCAATGTGCTGTGCGCAGCGATGGCGTGGTGTAAAAGATGGTCAAGACCAGACAAGGACGATGTATTACAATTGATGTGTGCGCAAACAATTTCGTACAGTACATACAGAGGGTTTCTTATGCTGGAATCTTAATTCCGCCTCGAAACAACAAAAATTTGGAAGGCCTACCATCCACATATTCCTTATCGTACAGCTAGTTGCCGCAAACGGGCAGGGCTACTGTGTTGTGAAAGTGAGACCGTGAGGGGTGGTCACATGCCATACTGCTTTCAACACCTGTGAACCGGGTTTCACGCTACTGCACACCCACTCGAACATTCCATCATTCTTTCCTGCACGGTTTCCAGTAGTCGACCACCTCGCATAACACCCATCTCTCACCCGCACCGCGCCTGAGTCGATGTCAGACAGGCCTTCGGGCTCTTGCAATGCGACTGTAACACGAGGGTCTGCAGGAAGCGGCAGGGATGCACGAACGATGACGTTGTCGACGGGATTGCGGTGCGTGTTTTTGATAGTGGTCGTGATAGTATGCGCCTTAGTCACCTTGCCAATGTTTTGTGGCTGGTTGACGCTCTAATGCGATGTGAGGTGGTAGGTCCCGGAAACTGATTTTAGGAAATAACGTACCGTGATGTCGCTATCAGAAACATGACTTCCTTCCAGCCAAGTGTGAGCGAAACCTGGAGTCCTAATCACCTTACCAGGGAGGTCGAGTGGTGTGCAGACAGTGCGGCTGAACTGTGTAGTCACAGCGGGGTCAATACCAAGAGAGCATTGGATGGTTTGTGGTTGGTTGACGCTCTGGTTCGATGTGCAAGGTTATAGGTCTCGGAAACTGATCATAGGAAATAACGTACCGTGATGTCGCTGTCAGAAACGTGTCTTCCATCCAGGTAAGTGTGAACGGTGCCCGGAGTCAGAACATAGTTGCTGGAATTTAAAATCTCGCACTAGAGTGGTAGATGTGAGGCAGATGAGATGATGTAAATGAAACACCACCCACAATAAAAAAGACGCGGGTATCAACGCTTGGTACTGCGACTCTTGTAAATGTCGCTTTCAGTGGGATGGTTGCTATGAGAACGTGATGAGTTCCTCCTACTGAACGACTTGGAATGGACACTTTTGCAGTCGCTGTGTGAGTAATGTCTTTGTCGAGCTACGAAAAGACTATCGTCGGACCTGCTAGTGAGAGGGAACAATCATGACTCACTTGTGCCAACACTGCGCGTTCTCCATCTTGGTGCTGCGGCGGGTATGGCGCTGAAGCGGACGGAAAAGGCAATGTATGAGCCTGCTGCAAGTCTGGTGCATGTCGGCCGAAGGCAAGGGTGTCCCCTGTTGCGGTACCCCCGAAACCCGACACACCTGAGTTCTGTGTGGATGGATGTGAGGGAGGTGGTATAGTCGTTGAGGACGACGCCTGTGGTTGTGCTGAAAATTGAGAAGCTCCGAACATTGTACCTGCACTTTGCTGCGCTGGAGTAGATCCAAAGAGACCTTGAGTTGTGGTGGTGGGTTGTCCCGCTCCGAACGTTGTACCTGCACTTTGCTGCGCTGGAGTAGATCCAAAGAGACCTTGAGTTGTGGTGGTGGGTTGTCCCGCTCCGAACATTGTACCTGCACTTTGCTGCGCTGGAGTAGATCCAAAGAGACCTTGAGTTGTGGTGGTGGGTTGTCCCGCTCCGAACATTGTACCTGCACTTTGCTGCGCTGGAGTAGATCCAAAGAGACCTTGAGTTGTGGTGGTGGGTTGTCCCGCTCCGAACATTGGACCTGCACTTGGCTGCGCTGGAGTAGATCCAAAGAGACCTTGAGTTGTGGTGATGGGTTGTCCCTGTAAAGCTCCGAAAACTGGACCTGCACTTGGCTGCGCTGGAGTAGATCCAAAGAGACCCTGGAAAGCTCCGAACACGTTGCCTGCTGCAGGTCCCTGTGCGGCCCCGGCCAAGCCTTGATTGGGGTCTAATTGGTGATGATGAGCACTCAGAGTGCTTCCAAACAGGCTTTGCCTGGCTTGTTGTGTTGAGGGCAGAATACTTACAAAAGGTGAAGCATACCCTGATGTTTTCCAGTTTGGCATAACTTGGGGCTTGATTATCGATTGAGGGTACGAGTCAGGCTGTGACAGGAACCCTTGTTGCCTTATCTCCCTCCTCTTCGGCTCAGGTAGTCCTACTGAAGGAACACGGGACTTGGCTGTTGTCACCGCAAGCTCCACATTATCCCAATTCTCCCCGGTAGCCTGACAAATATGGCATCGATATGTGAGAGAAACTGATGGAGAAGCGACATCGTCAATGGTCGTGACATGTATTTCGTATTCTGGTTTCCAGGTAGCGCTAACCCCTGGTGAGGACTCAGTGAGATGAAAGTGCGGTGACTTGAGGGTAAGACAACTCACTGTACTTCAGTTCCAGCTCAGCGACCGTAGCGGTGCGGCCAGAAACTGGTGCAAGAACAACAGTGGCTTTTGTTGCCAAGGAGAGGGATTCGAGGTGAAGTCGCTGTATCTCTTTGTCTATCTCCTTCTGAACGTCCTTGATCTGCTTGTCAAGTGCCGCAATGACTTCGGATCGACTCTTGCCGATTTCTACAAACTCATCGAAGAACGTAACGAGTTGTGCAGGTTCTGCTACAAATGGAGCATCTCCTTTTGCAAGGGAGTTCATGTACGTCGACAAGAAGCCGAAGCTTTGTTGCCTTAGTTGACGCTCGTCCTCTAAGCGTGTGCACTCGGCCTTCAGATCACGAAGGACATCACTACTGACAGGATTGCCATTGGGTCGATTGCCAAACTTGGCAAAGTGGGTATAGTATTCGGACTGGCTGTGGTAATAATCCATGACAAGCAGATCATCTGAACCAGTGGTCACACATGCTCGAATTTCACCATCATGCAGCTTGGGAAGGTTTGAAATCTCGATGACCTGCGACTTGTTCTGGGCCTATTGTGTAGTAGTAGTAAGTATCGTAGAAGCTGCTGAGGTCAATCACTATGCACGTACTAGAGACTGGGTAAAGTTGAGGGGGAAAACGCGAGTGACCTCAGCTAGTGTGGCAGAGCTGAAGATCTTCACGGACTTGATGGGAAAGTCAGTTGCAGAGAGAGTTATCACATTCATTCTGAGTGAGAGCGCAGAGCAGAAAAGGTGCGGTACATATGCAAGTCTCGAGCAAGCTTTGAGTCAGGTAACACTTGCATCGCCTTTCAAGCATGGCGGAACCGGTCCAGGGGTATTAGGTAACCGGAGTATTAATGATCACCGGCCGCTCGGAGGGTACAGACAAGCTCTAGTCCAGCTGAGGAGTCACAGGCAGAGACTTTCTTCGTCGGTCCTGGTGCAATGGTCAAAACTTCCTCTTGTGGTGCTCTGTACATGAGATCGAGGACAATGCTCCATCACTCAAGTCTCCATTCCAACAGCACTCTTCTATTTCTCTTCCCTTGGAATGTGTTCCTCTCAATCTCAATAAAAGAATGAGCCTCGTCTCTGATCTCTAGTCCATTTCGCTCTCCTCTCGAGTGAAGAGTTTCTCTCTCGATTGATCGAGGAGGGCCGGAGGTTGTGTAGGCAACTGAATCGGATATATGAGAAAACAATAAGCAGAACCGGACGTCCTCATACATGCAGCAAGTCTTAGGAACGACCATCTTCATTCGTCTACTGTCCGTCTAGGGGAGACTAACGCCCAATCTGATCCAGACCACATATCAGGAAGAGACAGGCAAACCTTGCCATCCTGAAATACGGTGAGAAAGGACCACTTCCTGGATCTTTGCACTTACTGCGTAGAGGAACAGAGTTTCTTGGCATGAGAATTTTGTTGCGTCAGTAACTCACCAGCAATCTTGGTACAGAAAATGCAATCAAGAATAGCCCAAGAGAGCGAGAGAAAGGTACTGGTAGAGCTCATTCTGGACCAATGATGAGCGCCCTTATGATGTCTACATGATTGTCATCGACTCAAGCTGCATGATTCACTAAAGTCAACGAAAGAAAACTTGGCGAAAGAAACCTCTTTTTGATAGCTAGAGAATGCTTAGGGATGTCCGAAGTGGCTAGCATCAGGGACTCGCTATTACAGCAGAACTCGTCATGCAGCAAGCTCTCCTCTATCGGCCCTTTCTTGTCTTCCTCTCTTGCAACAGTAAGGTCACAGTATTCGAATCGAACTTGAGCAGCACAGATGAAGTAAACCTTCTTCCGTGTCTCGTCTGTTGTAGCGAGAACTGATTAATAGCCCAAACGGTTCCGATGGCAGTCAAGTGTGTAATCGCTCAACAAATGCGTCGCCCTTGGTTTCGCGCGGTGAGCGAATCGGTGTCACTTGCAAGATCTGCTGAAAAAACAAGAACAGCTTCTGGTTAGACAAGAGTGTCAATTCTCTCTCCTCGCCCTTCGTGGACGATGCCATGGGGTTCTGCTCATCATCTCAAGTACCCAGGGTTAGGAGTTTCAATGAATTCAATCCTTTGATAGCAGCGTGCGCTTGGATGACAATTGCTTCGCGGGCCAGTACTGCCTTCGTAGCTGATAGTTCGTTCCCATGTAGGTGCCTTTATACCCTTGGCTACGTTCTTGGGTGCGACACATTTGATAGAGGAAACCACCATGATCGGCATCGGCATCATACTTGTCAATGTTTCATTGTTGGATAGTCTGTAGTAACGGGCGTCAATCAATGCAGTTTAACGTATAATTATAGCCGTGAACTACCTCGAGCCATTAAGATAACTCGAAGTACAGCACCAAACAATCGGAAATGTGTGAAAGGGAATCATTCATAAGAGTGGTGCAGAGAAAGTTGCAGAGACGAGCAAGAGCTGCGATATGAACCATGTAGACGGAAGATATTCGTGGATATGAGAAAGTATCGTACCGATCTTCTCACCTTTCAGGCGTTGGATGGTCTGAGCTTCTAGTTGGCCAGAAGTCTTGCATTTTCTCAGTGACAGTCATTGATGATGTTCATATGAATATGAAAACTCACATCTTCCTTCACCTCTCCAGCATCGCCAACGCCTCCTTTCGACCTCTTCCACACAGGCAAAGAGACATAATAGCTATCGTCGTCATCCAGAGTAGACGATGAAGAGCGCAGATCACTCTTCCGTCGTTTTTGATTGGTGAGAACTCTTTTCGGAAGTTTGCCGGCGCTGCTCAGAGAACGTGAATTTCAACACAGCAAGCCCAATGAACTGATATGATATGATCGCGATTTAAAGAAGTAAAACAAATAATTTAACTGAGGTCCTCGAGCACTTCGAGACGTGCTATCTGTCTACACGTTACACGTGAGAAAGGTCTTTGAAAACGATAAACCAGCTCACCTATCACGAACAGCCTCTTGCCATCTCTGCAACTTTGCAATCTCGTTCAGCTGAAACCCATATATCCTTGGTCGATATCTTTCCGCTTTCAATGCGACACCTGAAGTGCTGCCCGTCTCTCCAACACTCTCGGAAATTTCAGGTTCTTCCTTCAATCTCCTACTCTTTCTGGAATCGTTTTCAAGACCACGGGAGCTCGGAGTTGGATCAACAGGGCCGGATTTCGGTGGAAGAAGACTAGGGTACACGAGGAACAATAGGTGAGGGAAGGACGTGCCAAAGTAAGCGCCATCAATGGAGCCATGGCGCGATGATTTGGGAGAGTAGACATCTTCGCATCGACCGCAGTATAATTTAACTGATTTTTCGTAGGGTGTGTCACTGAGGCCCACTGGAAGCAGTGGCTGAGATTGACAGAGCACTCGCGGGCATCGACCAAAATCGACTCGCTTGAATTTCTCAAGCTGAAAGAACGTGAGGAAACGTTAGAGGTGAGAGCAGGTAGACGATACCATTTTAGCAAGTCCGCGGGCGGTAACAATCCATCGAGCATGGATTAGACCATACAACAAACGGGCCTGGACGTCGAGTGCACCGCGTAGCTCGTCTTGTATGTCGTCGTCTGGGAATCGATGGCTCTCAGTCACAACCTATCAAAGTGGCTTTCAAAATGTACCAAGATTATCCGTGATTAAATCGAGCGCTTGTGCATAGTTTGAAACTTCGTTGTTGAGGCCCGTGAGATTGAATCTATCTAGGATATAGTCCTCTTCGACTTCACAGAAATATTCGTTGCCCTTGGATGAAAGGAACCACGATATCCACTTCAACTGGGTTTAGTTTGCAATATGTCCGTCGTGACTGGTTTCTCACCGAACTGGAAACCGATGAAACAGCACAGCTTCAGTGTTGGGCGTGACGGTAGGAAATAAAAGGACCCACTTTGAGTATTCAGAATCTGAGCCCGTGGAAATGTCGTCCACTGCGCGTCCAAGCATTGTATCAGCTATGCAGTCAAAAAATTCCTTCACTGAGGAACTGACTGGCAATATACACTGGTAGATGTCAGTAGAACCATGATGCGATTCGAATTTCCAAGTGAACAAGGACCACCGCCTACCATCCACATAAGGAAGAAGTTTCTCGCATCACTAACGCAGACGAGTTGACCTCTTCCGAGATTCTCCAACAGCCTGCCGATGGACTCGACTTGAAACCAATACACCTCCCTTCCAGAAAAATACGGAGCTTATGCCCAAGGACGTCGTTATTGATATGCCGACAGACATGCGAAACCAAGAAGGCGATTTTTCGAGATTTGACCTTGACTACGCTCCGCCAAAACCAGGGGGAATTACATCACTCACCGTCGATATCGCTGCTCCAAGTCGCATCCCAAACGAATCACGCCCTCCTCCAAGGTGGAAAACTCCAGAATTTGTCTTGTACTATGTGGTCGCTTTGTTTGCGATCCCTTTCATGGCATGGATACCTATCCACCTGAGTTCACGTATGTAGCATTTTGTTGCAGAAGGTTGTTTCTAATGCTAATGAAACGTCATCAGCTTTACATCCAAATTACCCATATTATCACCATAGATTGTCACCAGGTTGGATGTTTGGACGTGAAGTTGTGAGTGTCGTATTTTGTTGGCATCGAGTCCTGGCCGTGTTCTGCCTCTTCATGCAATATCCGGAATCACAAAATAATTCTCTGACCTTTATCCTTGTAGGATAACAGTGATACCCAGTATCGATCATTTCGCAACAACATACTCCCACTCTCATTCCTTGTCCTAATTTTCATCGCTCTCAAGTATATATATACACGGTCTGTATTGCGTTCCGCCTTGACTATACCCTCGGATAAGCTTTACTTGATTCCGTTTTTCCTCGCGTTCTCTGCTTTATACCTTATTGGCCTCCACGGGACGAGCGTCTTCAAGATTATATTCATCCTGACCACTAATTACTGGATTGCTAAGACATCTAGAGGATCGCGTATGGGACCACTACTGACGTGGACTTTCAATGTTTTAATCTTATTCGCCAATGAGATATATGGCGGGTATCAATACGCCAGTTTCCACCCTTCATTAGAAGTTTTGGTGCGTCGTTGTAGGCCTTTCGTACGAACAGCTTCTGACTTTTACCCAGGACGCATTTCAGGGCATTTATCCGCGTTGGCACATAAGCTTCAATATCACCATGTTGAGATTGGTGTCATTCAATATGGATTATCATTGGGCCTACAATTCTCGCGGAGAAGTGAGCAACTAGCATCCATATCCGTCTCTATACTTATGCACCTCGAAGAACTTGAGCTCTGTTTCTACGGAAAAGCAGAGAGCCAACACGCCACTCCCTTTAGAAGATTATACATATCGGAACTACATCGCTTATGTCTTGTATCCTCCGCTCTACATTGCTGGCCCTATTTTGACATTCAACAATTTCATGTGGCAGGTGCGTCACAATTCTCTTCTGTTTCGTTCGCTTACATTAGGCAGTTGCACCGACCTATAGATATTCCCATAGGCGCCCAAAGCCGTTACTTGGTTCGATTCCTTATCAGTCTCCTGACCATGGAGTTCATACTACACTATATGTACGTTGTGGCCATCAAAGATGCCAAGGCTTGGCAAGGCTATACACCACTGGAAATCAGTCTGATTGGCTTTTGGAATCTCATTGTTGTTTGGTTAAAAGTAAGTTTTTTTAGGATGGTGTCTGATTTTCGACTAATCATCCAAGTAGCTCCTTTTGCCATGGCGATTCTTCCGCCTCTGGTCTTTGGCATGCGGCATCGATCCACCTGAAAACATGGTGCGATGCGTGGTCAATAACTACTCTACACTCGGATTTTGGCGAAGTTGGCATCGGTCTTACAATCTCTGGATTGTCCGGTTCGCGTGTTATCTTAAATATGCAGGCTTCTTACTCACTGACATACAGATACATTTATATTCCGCTCGGGGGTACAAAGAACACTGCACTGACAACCGCTCTTGTATTCTCATTTGTCGCACTCTGGCATGATCTGTCTTTCCGCTTGCTTGCGTGGGGATGGCTCGTCACTCTTTTCATTCTGCCTGAGCTGCTTGCGAGGTATCTTCTCCCCCAAACACAGGTCCGTCAACACCACCTTCGTATTCTTACCTTCTATGATTCATTGACTTCCCGCGATCAGTACGGGCAATTTTCGTGGTATCGCCATGTTTGCGCAATCGGAGGGGTATTCAACATGTTGATGATGGCTTCCGCAAACCTTGTTGGATTTGTTATCGGCACGGACGGGATAATGTATATGGCCAGACAGATAGTGGGAACGTGGCAAGGTGGGTCGCCTTTTGTTCTTTGTCACCACGTCATAATGGACCACATAATTCTCCATTAGGATTCCGATTTTTACTCGCGGCAAGCTGCATTATCTTCGTGGGAATACAGCTTATGTTTGAGTACCGGTACGTTATTTCGCGGGAGCGTTTTACGTTGTGATCACTCACTCGGTTCTCAGAGAAGAAGAGATGCGGAAAGGTGTTTACCGGAGGTGTTGATGATTTGTCCGAGTCGTCATCGATCGTCTTAGCACTCCTAATTAGTGTCCGACGCGTTCTGTGCCTTGCACCTATAGGAAACGTCGTCTCCAAATCAAATACTTTGCGCCTTCGTCACCTCGAATTGGCTCGCTCACATTGTAGCCCCGTCCGCTCGGCAACAACGCGGTTGTGTACAAGGTTGGACTAAAATTTAAAGACGAGTCTGCTGCAGAATCATGTATGCGGGCGTGGCCTGGGCTGACTTCAAGCAATGAGGGGGTTCCGAAAGGTTTCGAACTCACCAATACGAGAAGTGCCTGTCGATGCGTCATGATCTTTCATTATCAGAGCTAACCAATGGTCGACGCCGTACAGCCCTGTACCTGAAGCAAGTGTCATCACTCCCTATTCTTTCTTTCCGGTCCGGAGTGTGATTTCTCACAGGCTCTCATGCCTGAGCGGAGGCCCTGAGGTAGTGCCGGGGAGTGCTGGCTTACGCAGGCCCGCGCTGGCGTGTGGAGATTGTTGACACTTCATCTGATAAGCATAATCAGGCGGCTCGAACCTAGAAATTTGGAAATTTATTCAATAGCCCTGCGAGTGACATAAAGCACATCGACGACTGTAACGATAGTACTGTTAATGTTAAATGTGGTGGTATCCGAATGTCCTGACCTGAGAGATCAATAAAATAACAATGCAACGAGATTACAGAAAGGAACGACGACCAAATGAGTGACTAGGGGAGCTACGCCATTAAACGAAAGGAATGAGCAATATATGTGAATACAGTAAACATAACATAATAAAGAGGGGGGAGGGGCACTCGTCATGCTCGCAAACGGAGACTACCCAGCCGTGCGGTGTTCATTTCTGCCTCCATGTCTATTGATCGCTGCTTGGCTCTCTCGCGGAGAAGGCCCCAATTGACCCACCAGTCGTCGGCTTCATCTTCAGCTTCGTATCCACAAAGTACTTTGAGCTGTTCCCATTGTTCAGAAGCTTCGCCGCCACCGAAAACGCTTTCCCCTTGAGCAGTCTTGGCACGCATGTCCTGATCGCGTTGTTCCTGCTGAGGACCAGCCGGCATCATTTGGAAATACATATTGCATTGTTCGGTATGCGCGACACTGGCACAGCGATCTTCCCGAAGATCTTGAAATGCATGTAAAAACGTCGATATTTGGTCCTTGTCTCGGAGATGGGAGAAAAGCTTTCCAAGCACAGCAGCGTCTTCTACAGCCATTGCGCCACCTTGCAAGGATCCTGCCTGAATGAAGTGTTAGCGCAATGGATCGTTTTCTGGTCAGAGTGGTAGCATACTGGAAGTGGATGTGCAGCCTCCCCTATAATTACCATACGACCGTGTTCATCAACCCAATCCTCTATTGGTGGAACCATCTTGACTCGTACACGGGCGGGTGTGGCAGCTAGTTTGGTCATCTTTAGGAGTCTGACATTTTTGATCAGCCATAATGAACAAACATCATGAGATTAATTGTACCTCGGTTCGCATTCTCCAAGCTGCCGCCGCATCTCGTTTAAATCGAGGCCTCCTCCCCAGCAATCATCATCGGATAACCCCTTTTGCCTGGGAGGCACCCATAGATGTAGCGCAAACTCGTCTTTACCTCCCTGCTCAGTAGCTGTTAGATTAAGCATAGCACCTCACGAGTTGTTAGCATACCATACGAAACGCACAAGCCGAGCGATTATTGCCCAGCCAAACATACATAGTCTCCTGAACATCACATTAAAGTCAATCATGATCGTGCGAGTGCGCAACTTACAATGGGTTGCTTGAAGAAGAGTGCTAATTGAGGATCGGCTCTCATAAGCGCTCCCGGGACGGTAGTACTGAAACAGTTAGGTAACGAGTTTCATCAGCAAAGTCCAGGACGATGCTTACTTGTAGAATAAATATTGATATGGTGCTGCGTCAAAAACATCCTTACCGACGATTGCTTGTTGCACTATACTCGAGCGGCCATCGGCGCCAATAATCACGTCGGCCAGTAGTATCTCCCCCGTGGTCAATGTCACGTGGGGGCCATCACCGCTTACAGAGACAACGGTTGCGCCTGCTCGCACTTCAGCGCCCGCTGCTATAGCGGCCTCGTACAAAACTCGCCGGAGACCGTCGTGCTGTATGAGTAGATGGAATTAGTATGAAGCAAGGACAGGAAATTATACATACATGCAGGAAGAGAAATTCTCCTCCCGTTTCTCGCAGTACCTCTTCTTCCCACCGGTGGGTACCAATAAATTCCCCGGTTTCGTCTGTATACGAAGTCAGTTATAGATTGGGGGTGAGGTGCCGATGTACACGCACAAATATCAACCTCCATAGCTCTCGACGTTATGGATACTTGCCGAAGAGGACGCTCGAGGCCCCAATGAAAGAGAACTTTTGAAACGTTTGGAGGCAACCGAATGCCTCCGTGCGACATCTGTCCAGTGGCACATTGAGAATGCGACGGCGTTGCTAAGTGTGGGCTACCAACCTTCGAAACGTCTGCATCGGAGTATTGTTCGAGGACAACCACGCGATGGCCGACTCGTCTGAGTGCTATCGCACATGCAAGGCCCGCAATTCCACCACCAACGACAACAAAGTTTATGGTCAGTTCTGCCTGGAGAGGTTGAATCAATATATTTGCCTGACGCAAGATACGATAGAACATACTTTTTCAGACATTTGGGCCAGCAAAGGTAAGAAAGTCAACGAAAAGGTTAAGGGCTACTCGGGAACCCGTCATGGGCAATGCATGTGCATAAATATATAGTTTAAAACTGCTCGCCAGTGCCAAAAAAAGAAAAAGGAGGAGAAGAACTTCCGAAGTGCCTATTTTGCAACTGTCCTGAGCACGTGAACGGCGACTTGCACGGAACTTCATAGGGTGGAAAAATAGGTTTGGTACATCCTCACCAAACCTTCGTGGGTCCTTTTGGTAATTTAGATCCCAATGGAACGCTCGTCGTGAGATGCCGGCATTGGGAGCTGATTCTTGCAATTTTTCGAGGGTTCTCATCATGTGAGGCGTTCGTGCATTTGGAGTGGTTTAAGGACTAAACTACTCATCCTTGAAGACATAGTACTTGTTATGGCCCACAGCGTGCAAGGCCAACGGTGTCAACTGTGCCAAGCGCTGACACTTGCATGATGTGATTGCAATAATTATTATTTATAATCTTTTTAACCAACTTTTAACCAGAACTTTGGATGCACAAGTGCTGAATTGAAAACGGTTCCCCTTGAAGACTTGAAGATTCTCTGTATAGGGATAGCGTTAAGGGACGACAGCTTCCTGGTATGCTACAATACACTTACCCAACGGCTCCCAACGGCTCCGAGGGTTTGTCCGCGCGATGATCGTACATATTGCTTCTGCATTACCAACCATCAATTTTCTAATCTGTTAGGCACCGACAGCGCGTATAGGCGCGCGCGGATACGGACCCAAGCCTCAAGATGCTGACTTCGACGTCGATTCCGACTTATATTGTCAAGTCATTAATCCTATTTATGTCCGCATCTACGCTGATACAAGCTCAGGTGTAAGTACTGCATACAGATAAGCCGGCGGCTCAATGGCGACAAGTAAAATGTCAGAATCATAAGCCACGAGCCTGGAAGAATATAGCGAAGGGATAACCTGATCGCAGTTGGATCGCAAATTCGGTTTTCCCTCAGCTGCGGTAGCTAGAGCATGATTCGAATCTACCCTGAGTCGTTGCTCAATCATACGCCGCGGATAAATCTGGCATGCTTATGCACTGTGTGGCCTTGTCCAGCCACCGATTGCACCTTCACTCGCATAATCGTGCTCCATTTGGATAGCCTAGGCTACCTGCATGAACTACTTCTGGACTGGAATTCGAAGGTTCCTGTCAGAGCCTGTCATTGGCTTTACGTTCGCGTGTCCCCACTGCCCAGCACGGAAGTGAGCTCCTTCATTGGTGGGCTTTCGGCAGAACCAACATGTTTTTCAGCTGTAGACTATTCCAAAGCGAGCGCTCAAAATTCAATTCTGGTTGACAGTGCCAGTCACCGAGTGTCACATAGCTGGCCCGGGCTAATAGTTTCTTCGCGTCCACGGCTGTCCACGCATTGAAGTGCTTCCGGGATCGAGTCTATCCGCATCAAGCGTTATAGTAGAGAAAGGTAATAATATTAATCTGACAGCAATCATTTTCACTGCTGTTGAATTTCACCTACAGAATGGTGGGCACGAATTATAATCCGCGGACTGCACACGATTTGAAGCCCATCAAATAACACAGAATAACGCCTAATAACCCCCGGCGTCCGCTGGCGCACTAGACATCAAATGCAAAATTCTCAAGACGTGACCCATCAGTGCAAAGGTGGGACCGTCACGGCGTAAGCCTATCAGGATTCAGGGCACATTCCAACCACTTTCCACATGGCTTATGCTTTGTTAATTTGTGCACAGGCTATTTCAACACCGTGACGAAAATACGACGTTCGCTTTCGCAACCGAAGGGTGCTCAGCACCAAGGCCCAACACTGCGGGGCCCTTGAGGATCTGTCACTGCGTGGGCACTTGCTTGGGCTTCCTTCCTCGTTGCTAAGCATTCGCCTTGACTCCCACGCCCTGCATTTCTATCTGGTCATGTCAAAGAGTTTACATCTTCGTGGAAGTGAGAAATGCCAAAGACTCATCAGTGTGTATCCCGCCTTTGCACCTACCTTGAAGCTTCAATCTGCTTGCCATTTCCCAGTGATTCCAGATAAGATGCCAGAATCCAGGCGGATGATTGCCCGACAAGGTTGATCTATCATGCACAATGAATATTCGACGAATGGGATGGGCAATTCCGACCCGAGGCACAAATGTAGCAAAACGATGCATGCTGAAGGCCCAACACCACCATGTCGTTGATCCTTTGCGTGTTACCCAGGTCGGGTCCCGCATCACTCAAGAATGAGGTCACCGATTGGGGCGGTGTTTCCTGGTTTGGCACACGTTTGCTTGTGGCCACAAGGTCGTGTTACTTCAGACTTCATTTAGTAACGGGTGATTACCACACCTATCTGATGTGCTATTCACGGCGATGTGTGCTGTACAGTTTTGTAACTCTAATGAGCGGCAATTGAATGGAGTTTGGGGTATTGATCTCCATTCCTGCAACTGTGAGTAATAAGTTTGGCGTGTTTTTTTTTCTGTGTCGAGCTCAACTTCAATTGCCTTTTTCTGGACTTCCCCACACATTGTTTTTTTTGGTATGATGACATCCCATTTATACCACCCACTGCATCTTCGGCCACCTTCATTCTCTGCTATCGGAGATGCCCGTCTGTTCTGTATCAATCGTCAAGGATATAATACAGGACGCCCAATCCGAAAGAGGGGAAAACTACTAAATGTAAACCAAGTCTCGCTTGATTTGACGGGTGAGCCTTGCGTTGATTACCATCGATTATGTGATTGACGGGTACGGTACGTGAGGATACGTAGTGACCCTGCAATATATAGATTCTCTAGGGCGCCCCACTTGTCATGCTGCATGCACAGAGACTTCTGCTTTCCGTACATTGGAACGCTTGTCATATCATTGGATGCCCAATGCTTACCTGGTTGGTCGTCAAGGGTTTTTTTCGATCTGTGTCGTGACACCTGCCCAGCAGCCCAAAGCGGTGTCCGATCGCTCTTAGAGCCAGGGACAAGGGATTTCTGTGAGTTTCTAGCAACATGCCAAACAATACCTTGAATGTCTTTGCAGCAGCGGCGCATTGGAATCCTCAGAATGATCTTGCCATATTCAAGTAAGGTGTTTATGAGGATTCCGATTCGGATGCACACACGATTCCAGCCTGGCCACCCAGGTGTGATTCAAACTGATTGACTGATTGACTTCCTTAGTATTATACGGTTGAATATGTAGGGGAATCAAAGGTTTGCGAGATTGTTTGAAAATTTTAAACAACTTTACCGTGTAACGTGCTGCAAGCATAAGTCGATCTGGACGCTGGGCTGGGCTGCAGCTAATTGTTTACCGTCTTGCCTAAATTATTGTTCCCCGTAAATAGTAGGCTCCAGTGCTAGTAATACGGTCGCACGATGAGGTCGGGTAAAAGACGTTATGCCTCCGTTCAAAATATGTAAAGGCTTGTCTGGCGGAGAAAAGACGCGCAGTAGGACCAGTACATGTACAGTATTTGTTCTTTGGGTCATACAATATGGGTACATGAGCAATTCCTAAATAATATGAATGTCAGGTGATCATGGCGCGTCCTTGTCATTTCACTTGGCCACCACCCTCTTCACGGATAAGTACCATACTGTATCAATGCACCGCCCACGTATTAGCAAAATATACCTTTCCCCATCCTACTTACATTTCTAGCGTGTCAATTTATACCACGAGCCAGACCGAAGACACGGAGAAATCCTGTTCAGAGACCAAATCAGATCGCCAGTCTAACGTGGTCGTGAATGCATGAGATTCGAACACACAAAACTAATAATACATGATGGAACAGTGTTACATAAGTGATCACAGCCGAATGCCAATGTTGACATGAACGGCTTTAACGTTCGTGTAGCTAAACCGGGTATCGTTAGTACGGTAATGTTTTGAAGAACACGAACTTACTTTTCCAAAGCATACTCGCTCAGTTCACGCCCAATTCCAGACTGCTTGAAGCCTCCGAATGGCATCGATATTTCAGTCTGATTGGCACAGTTTATCTGCCAGGCATCGTTACATTACAAACACGCAAGATGAGACGACGAAGCAACGCACCCATGCAGTGCCGGCTTCGAGAGCGTGTGCAACGCGAATTGCTCTATCGATGTCCTTGGTGAACACCGATGCGGCAAGTCCATATAACGTGTCATTAGCCTGTTCAACCACCTCTAGAATAATGTGAGGGATATGACAATCAAGCAACGAGAATAGTCCCACCATCTTCGGTCTTGAACTTCATAACGCAAGCGACAGGGCCAAATATCTCTTCTCTGACGATTTTCATATCGGGCAGGCACTCCGTGAAAATTGTTGGCTCGATGAAGTATCCCTCTTGGCCAATTTGTTTACCACCAAGGTGCACTGTAGCACCATCGTTCTTGCCGGAGTTTATGTATCCCATGATGCGCTTTATAGGCGTCAATGTATGTTTTATATGAAATTTCGATGAACGAACCTCGAATTGAGTCTTGGATACCTGTGGCCCTTGGTACGTCTCGGGCGAAAAAGGATCGCCGACCTTGATATCGCGGGCCTGCTCTGTGAACTGTTCCAAGAACTTGTCGTATATGCCCTCCTGAACAAAGATACGGGAGCCTGCAGAACAATTCTGGCCGTGGTTAAAGCTATAACCAAAATGAGCGCTAGCATAGTAATTCGAAGGGGGTAGCGTACTAGATACCGTGAATAGCCCACTTGACTGACTGCTCCAGGTCGGCGTCATCAAAGATGATGTTCGGGCTCTTTCCGCCAAGCTCAAGGGTGACAGGTTTCAAATTGCTCTTCGCAGCAGCCTCCATAATTTTCCGCCCCGTCAGAGTGCTGCCAGTGAATGCCACTTTCTCGATAAGAGGGTGCTCGGAGATTGCCTGTCCAGCCGTTGGGCCATATCCGTTCACGATGTTGATGACACCTGGGGGGAAACCTGCATCCTTGATCAGGGTACAGAAGAGAAGAGCAGAAAGCGGAGTGAGTTCAGAAGGCTTCAGGACGACGGTATTGCCAGTGGCCAGTGCAGGAGCAATCTTGAGAGAAAGAGAGAACACTGGCTAATGTAAGCTGTAGGCCACGTGCGCTTGTCGAATCCACTCACTCGGAACATTCCATGGAATAATTTGACCCTGTGTATGAAGTGAGATCTCGTTCGGATAGCAGTCAGAGAACAATCCTTACCACAACACCGATGGGCTCATGTCTGGTATAGGCTAGTTTGTTCTCGTTGGTCTGGAGTGGGATGAGTTTGACTGGTGTGAAAGAAAGGAAATCCGAACCTCAATAGTCTTCCCGTTGATTTTGTCAGCCCAGCCAGCATAATATTGCATGACGGCAATCGCTCCTTTGTTGTCTCGGCTGAACGCAGTATTGTAAGCCTTCCCTGCAAGTTATGGGTTTCTTAGTTAACTTGAGAGTGGTAACGACGCAAAGCTACGCACCATTAGCAAGGGCATCGAGAGCAGCGAACTCCCCAATATGTTGCTCCATCAAATCTGCGAGCTTCAACATGAGCTTGCCGCGCTCAGCTCCAGGAACTTTAAGGCCCCATGAAGTCTTGTAGGCTTTCTTGGCTGCCTTCGCAGCAATGTCTATATCGACTTTCGTCCCGGCTGCGATAGAAGTAACCACCTTGCCCGTCGCTGCAAGAATAAGTTATGAACCAATTTGACCAAAGAATTCGTACCGGGATTAACAACGCTGTGCACGAATGAGACCGACGTTCAAGTGTACAAGGACGACACTCACTCTATTGTGCCACCTTCAACAGGGTCGACGAACTCTCCGTTTATGTAGAGACCCAGAGGGATGGTAACAGTCCCCTTGAACGTAGGGGTATCAAAAGTCTTGATGAATGTGGATGGCATTACGAGGGAGCTACGAGGAAGTGCAAACGATAACGGTCAACCTGAGCATGATCTGCACAAAGTTGAAAGCTACTTATAGCCTTAGAAGAATGACCACGCCGCTAGATAATGGGCACATGAACAAGAAATGACAGTTCACATGGGAAGAAGGGCTACCTTTCCCCGTCGCGGTGCTCCGATATCCACTGTTATTGACGCTTCTAGCTGCAGCTAAATTGACTGTGAGCTCCATATGCCGCCAATGATAAAATGATCATGGTGGTGCATGAAAAGTGCTATGGATAAGATTGCCGTGGCGGTGCTCTGCGCGTATGCGGCGTTTGCGGGAGCACGCCAACATGATTATCACGCTGGAAATTCGATCGCCCCATGCACTTTGTTCATAACTTCCAATTGTCGCACAATAATGTCGTCTTTAAACGATAAACTTGCAGCTGCCCTTTTATCCAGAGAAAAGCGACACATTCGCCGACGTCTCCCTGTTTCGACCTCTGCAGGGCTCCCCTCTGCGGATTTTACATCTAACGACTACCTCTCTTTGGCTACATCATCTGCCCTTCGCGAAGCGTTCCAATCTGCTCTTTCTTCTGCCCCTCAAATACTTGGATCAGGTGGTTCTCGGTTACTTGTACCAGCGCCCGCTCATGTTGCCCTCGAAAGTCGACTGGAAAGATTCTTTGGCGCTGAGAAGGCGTTATTATTCAACTCAGGTTTTGACGCAAACGTTGCATTCTTCTCCGCCATTCCCCAGCCTGGCGATGTAGTGCTGTACGACGAGCACATCCACGCATCCGTGCATGATGGGATGGGTGCTTCGCGGATAGATTCATCCAACCTCATTAAATTTCCACACAATTCGGTTGCTGCGCTCAAGCGATCACTGCGAAATTTGCTTCACGAGCGAGATGATCTACGGGAGGGAAGAGCAAGCGCATTCGTTGCAGTGGAAAGCCTATATAGCATGGACGGCACATTTGCTCCCTTAGACGAAATCGTGCATTGTGTTGAAGAGATGCTGCCAAGGAAGAATGGATATGTGATAGTGGACGAGGCACATGCAACGGGGATATATGGCCCGCAAGGTCGAGGGATGGTTGCTGCGCTAGGACTCGAGGGACGCGTCCTGGCACGATTGCATACGTTCGGGAAGGCACTTGCAGGATCAGGAGGTGCGAGGTTTTTGTCACCTAAATCGCTGAATGATATTCTGAGCATCGATGTAGCTGCGATACTAACCACAGAACTCATACGGGATTACCTCTTGAATTATGCCCGTCCACTAATATACACCACAACGCTCACGTATGCGAATATCATCGCCGTCGAGTGTGCCTTTGATATGCTGGAGAATGGAAGTGCCGAAGCGGTAGGCTCTGTCCAAAAAGTTTGAAGACCTGTGATTAACATAGACACAGCTCGCGCTGCATCTCCTAGATCTATCAAGGTACTTCTTGGAGCTTCTGAGACCACACCTACAATCAGCTCCGCTCAAACTGCTCTGCTTGCCTGACCACCTAAGTGCGGATGGCCCTAAAGATCCCACAAATACTGCCTCCGATCCATCCTTTCCTCCCCCGACACCTATCATACCTCTCCTCACGCCTCATCCACACTCCCTTGCTGCACATCTTGCCTCCCTTCCACGGCCACTGTTTACTAAAGCAATAACGTGGCCCACAGTGCCTGTAGGAACATCACGAGTGAGAGTATGTTTGCACGCAGGACACACTCGCGACGATGTAAAAAAATTGGTAGACGGTATTGTTGATTGGGTGCAGGCATGGCTCGCAAGAGAAAAGGAAGTAGCAAGACAGTGGCTGAACGTGGCCGAAGGGGAGGGTGTAGGAGTGTGGATGGAGTCGAAGTTGTAATATTGTTTTTGGAGGTATAATCTATGTTGGTCGACTAGAAATGTAGCTTTACACACCGCGTCAAAATTCCTGTCCTACTCCTCCGTCTCCTCACTTGTTCTTCCTACGCAATTTCTATGCGCGCATTCTCGAGCGAGAGTCACCAAGAACGACTGCGAGTATATCATGCTGACTCCTAACGCTAGCCCAGTTTCGGGCAGGAAAGGGGGGACGTGACTAACAATCACGGAATGCAGATTCGAAGCGTACCACCAAAATCGAAGGAGCTGAGGAGCTCCTCGGAGTCACGAGGAGTACGATACCTTTGGACTGATTCAGTCCTGCAAAGCCTCGATCTCACGAGTACTTCGCGCGAGATAGTCATCATACGAGTCTTGATGGAGTGCTGCGCATCAAAGTATAGAAATTGAGCAAGCCGCCCATATCTTAGACTGCATCTTACCAGCATTTTTAGCTTTAGTGCGAAATCGCGCAATAACTTCTCGGTTGTGTGCGATTGCCGACAGCTGCGCGTGTTTGATAGTACCTACATGTTGGTACAATATCAGCACTTTTGTTAAAAGGACGGTGGAGACAGATAAAATACAAGCCTACCTGAGACATGAATAACACGCGGAATGACTCTGACGTCGTGGATGCCAGTAAGGAGCGTGACTGCACCCCATGCGATTCGATGGTGATCTCGTGCGACGCGAATGATGCAAAGATTCGTGGTCGGAGAAAAGTATTTCACTACAGCCACTTGAGATGCAAAGCTAAAGGATTATGAAGAATCTACGCACCGGTCAATGACATCCCCACTGCTCCCCATCCAGTGTCGCCAAAGTTTGTCACAACACTGTCGCGGAGAGCGTTGTAGATCAACCTCCCGTCCAGAGATCGCGTACTTAGAGGCTCTTTTTCACTGGAGGCATCCGTCGTAGACGTTTCGACAAATTCGACAAGTAGCCAGCGATTCTAGTTTGATCACTTAGGTGAGCACGCTACAAGACATTGAGAACTAGTCTTACCTTGAACCGAACCATGTGCAAATCCTCCAAAGTTTATATGCAATAGTTTTTCGAGGCGGGCCTTGAAGGAAACGACTTGATTTAGAATTTTACACCATACATGTGTCGCGGTCAGTCCGTCAAAGACTCAGACTGCAAGTGACAGACTTGTAGTGATTCTGAAGCGTAGAGCACACGTGACATAACACGTGCGACGTGTGTTTGACAAGTTCGCGCGTTTCGCACTTCGAACATACTTGAACACATACGATTGAAAGGGGGCATCGCACGAATGATATTGTAGCCATCTGGTAATCGGCCATTCAGCATAAGTATATAGTAACTGAAACCGCGTGGTGTTTATTTGATGTACAGATCAAGTATTCAATGGTGGAGACTCGACATCAAATATATATTTCTACACGTGGAGTGGTACTCCGCAAGATAAGTGTGTGGGGTAATTCGAGCTCGAGGTATTAGTACCAAGGGTTGCGGGGCCAGATATTGACCCACCACTGCGGCTGTCTACCTAGAATATTCGCCAAATAATCCACCTGCTCCTGCCAAGGGATAACTGGGATGTCGTCCTCGTCATCAGAGCACACAGATAAAACGACCACCTCTCCATCGACATCCAAGTACTCGGGAGGGGCACCATTTGTCTCGGGTTGAAAGCAGTTTTCGACGGTCAGAGGGTCGATGCCGACGGACGCATGAATGTGCACGAAGCCTCTCATCCAGAAATCCTTTTCAGTGGGAGGGTCATGATGATCCTCGGGAAGGCGGATGTTCTTGCCAAGTTCAGCGAGCCACTCGTCACTGAGCCAAAAACCGTAGTTTTGTTTGTAGTGTTGTTTGGGTGGGTAGGAAAGCTTGAGCTCGTGTGGGCGAGACGTCAATCTGAAGGGTACGAGGGGCGGTATATTTGACTTTGTTTCCGCGAGCTGATTTTGCGTCATCGAGGACCTATGGGCGATGGAAAGCGGGATCACCTTCAAATTTTGGATCGATTGACGTAGGAGTTCGGATGCAGACATTGCAACGGGCGGCTTGGTCGTAGGTCGAGAAAACAGAAAAATTGAACGCTGTTGATATCAGAGCTAAAATGAGGCTGAAGAGAATGTCGAATACACACAAAATACACGTGTCTTTTTTGATCAGTCACGGTTGTGCTGTATCGCGGAACATTAATGGTCCACAATTCTTGCGGGTGTGGCCCTAAGTATGTGTCATAGCGGCTGTAGTCCAGCGGCCCGGAGGCATCCACTGGAGACATGCCAACCAATTTGACAAGGAAGCCAGTGATTCTTGTTCGATCTGATGGATGGCGCTAGCCATTAAGACCTCGGAACCGAGTTGTACCTTGTGACTGACCCATGACTTGCGTTGGGAAGCAACCACTCCATGCAATGATTTATATCGAGGCGGCAGGCCTTGTGAGGAAAGTTTGAAATGGTTTGAGGGCTTGAGCCACGCAGCACGTGCACCCGTGCAAGACTTACATGAACAATTCAACCGTGGTATGACATGTAATTTTTTCAATGACGGGGACTCGATATCGAAATATATCTATGCTCACTCCCAATCGTTAGGCGGCCAGATACTGACCCACCACCGTGGCTTTCTATCAAGGAAATAATCCACCTGCTTATGGAAAGGGATGACAGGGTAGTCCGCATCGTCATCAGAGAACGCAGACAAGACAGACACCTCCCCATCAACATCCACATGCTCTGGAGGCACATCTCGATAGTCAAAGGATCAACGTTGACGGCCCAGCAGATATGCTCGAATCCTCTCAACCAGAAATCCTGTTGACTAGGAGGCTTGAGGCGATCCCCAGGATATTGGACGTTCTTTCCGAGCTCGATGAGCCAGCATTGGTCGAGCCAGAAACTGTAGTATTGCTTGTTGTGACGGTTCCTCTGCGGATAAGACAACTCGAGCTGATGGGGATGAGACGAGAATTTGAGTGGTACAAGGGGCTGCTGGGTCAACTTCACTTCGGCAACCTGAAGTTATATTAACCAACTTGAG
Source organism: Auricularia polytricha (assembly GCA_003316125.1). Taxonomy (NCBI): domain Eukaryota; kingdom Fungi; phylum Basidiomycota; class Agaricomycetes; order Auriculariales; family Auriculariaceae; genus Auricularia; species Auricularia polytricha. The sequence continues at coordinate 23,454 of QFEN01001306.1, forward strand.
CTATGTTCATGAAAAAGCTGACTCACCCTCATATTTTGCATCGATTGACGTAGAAGTTCGGATGCAGACATTGCGGACAAGTCGAGGTGGGCAGTCAAGCAAGTTAATAGATGAACTGAAGCCTGTCAGCCTGTCACCGTCAGAAAAATGAATCAGAGTAAGATATTGACCAACAACTCGCGTTGATGATCTCTTTTAAGAATGCGAACCGACACAGCCATCAGGCCATTGAAGATGTCCTCAACTTGTTAGTGTGGTCCCAAACCCGTCAGAGATAGCGTTGAATACCATCACGACCTGTGGGCGACGCCATGGAGGGGACGAACTGTGTCGCATCAATATTGATTGATGAAACGATAGACCTGGGCACTACCTCTCAATATTTGTCTTACCATGAGAAGCGAAGAATCCAGCCTTACTACAAGTCAGTAATCAATCGATCATCACGAGCATGGAACGCTATACTCACAACACGGCCGTACAATATTTATTGTGATATAATGACATTCACGCATGGTCATTTGTTCGCTCGGTCGAATGAACGACGCAGCAGGCATTCTGAAGCCTAGACACAACGGAGCTGGTAGGCAGGGGGCAAAGAAGCATACATTCGGCGGTGCATGACTAGCGAGAAGCCACACGCACAACATAAACGATACAATAATATCTAGCATGTAATCATATCCATCCCACACAACTACCCGCGTGTACATATATACGTCTGCACGCGATATGAGGTGGGATTGTTTGATATTGCACCGAAAAACTTCTTCAGGAGCTGCAATGATCAATGCGGCACCTGTACACAGCGGTGCGTGGCTTGAAGCGCCGATGTTTCGCAGCCAAGGGAATGGGGTAGCGGAAGGAGAATAAGGAGGAAAAGATAGAGATCCGACTCACGAGGGACTGGGAAAGAATCCTGGCACATTTTGAGGAAAGATGGCGTTTCCTAGTATTTGAGTGGTACCGGTAAGCCACGAAGAAACTTTAAACAAAGCCAGGACGCTCGAGACTATCATACTCTGTTGATATTATGAAGGGAAACAGCTACATAGACCTTCGTGAGAATTTGTTTTTTAAGAGTTCTGTTTGCACATGTTGAATCCACAAGGCGTTGTCAAACACGCACAAATACATTTCCACTGTACTCAATCTTGTTCCATCCAATATACAGTTACCAGTATGCATATCGCTGAGGCACAAATCAAGGACGAGGACAGGCAGCCAGTTACCAAAGTACCGCTACTGATAGTGAACTTTGTGCACGCCCGATATCTTCACGTCTAACCGGTGCCGCATCACCCCATCCTATGGGAAGTCCGAAGCACTAGCTCTGACCGAATAAGGTCCTCCCAGGCTTCGACTGGCTATGGTATCGTGGTGCCCTGCTCTGGATGCTTTTTACAGGCGTACAATAACGATGGCTTACCTATGCACGCCAACAGCGGAATGATAGGGTACATTGTACCTCCCGGTGAGCTCCCTCGAATTGGGGATGAGATGAGCCGGTGGACATACCATGCCGAGGGCGCTGCTATGCGCGTATTTCTACCTGTTACTGAACGAGAAGGAAAAATCCCGTGCGCGGTGCATCGTACCCGACAAGTGGCCTGGATGACCCAAAAGTCTTCATTGCCCTCCATGTACACGTCTGTGAAGGAGCTGGTTTGGATTCTCGTCATCTTGCAGTGCACAACCGAATGTGAGATGACTGAGTGCTACCTCTTTGAATCTTGCGATACCTTTTATACTTGATCTTCTATGCTCGCTACCACTAATGATGATCTCTTGAACACGGTCCTTGTACGATCCTATAGGGAAATAATATATTGGATCTTGTGGTCAAGTTGTCGGTATGTATGCTCATGAATTTTATTTGTCTGTCATCCTTCTGGGCTACCTACCATATAGGAAATAACCGTGACTGTCTTCCTTCTCGTGTTCCCAGCCTGACGTTCAGAGTCCCTCGGAGTCTCCTTAATTCAATCCCATGGGCTAAGCATCGCGTCAGCCGTTTATAAAGAGCGACATCATGTGTATAATGAATGATCCACCAGCGCCAGCATTGTATCCATACGCCATATCTGGCCAATGCCGATGGATCAGCACGTCGATCGAGTGGCGGTGCCACCTGGATCCTCGAGTCGCCGACCCAACTTCACCACTAGTACTACTCGGGCCCCGCCTCAGTGGACACATAAAATATTTTGCCAAGACGACAACGGTGGTCGTCGTAATATTCTTTCTTCTTTCTTCAAACCTCGGGATATCTCTTTCCATACCTCCCATGCCAAAAGTTTCGAAAGCAAAGACTGGAGCGAAGCAAATCCCGAAACTCATTGTGTTGAAACATGGTCAAAAACGTGTAATGGTCAACCGACAAAAATCGTATAACGTGGGGTGGAACAACTATCAAAACATTTTATATTATGTCTCATTGATATTTTAAGCTTATGCTTGACAGTGCACGTAAACATTTCCCCAGCATTCCGAAAGACGCTGTGACATTGCAGACCAATCAACTCGATATCTGCGAAGGTCATTATGTGGACATCACGGCCGAAACATGGGACAATGTCATCAACTTGATTACATCCATTGAGGTGACCCGCGCAGAAACACCATTGCCCATCTCACTGCCGTCTAATACTGGGGGTATTTCGTTGCCTGTCAACCGGTCCGAGTTGCCTGAGGTTAATGACAGCCTGTATGCACCCCAATCTACGAGTGTTTTTACTGAATTGAGATCACACAGCAGCGAAAATGACAAGGTCGCGGTCCAATTGGTCTTGACATCCGGCAAGATTCTTCCTCTTAGGATGAAGAGGACCACGCGGGTACAGAAACTTCTTGATATTGCTGCTACGATGTCGGGAGAATGTTCTGATTCATACAGTGCAATTTTGGATGGGTCAATAAAAATGATTCACGACAGAAGTATCGGATCGTACGATGTTGAGGATGATGACCGTATCGATATTTGGAAGGAGCAGGTCGGCGGAAAGCCAGTGATTTATCTATATTCGCCCTCCGATGTCGATGTCGATGTCAAACTCTCCCTTAGTCCTGAGTGGAGCTTCTCTGCCATCTATCCCGTTGTTTCCCCTAAGCAAGATAATGGGCAACATATAGAATGGAATGTCCGCACCCATCAAGACGGAAATCTGACTGAAAATAACACCGGCTTAGACGTATCGTACTTATTCTGGGAGGCAAAGTGAGTTTTCCTCATAATAATAAAATATCACTCATAACTCCGTATCACTCTTTGCAGGACAAATTTGAATGTATTTCCCCACTCACCAGCATCCAAACCGCAATCAGTGGATGTATTCAGTCCCACATCCAGCACTCTCGGCGATACGGATTCCATTGTCATCTCAGTAGACAAAGTAACTTTTTACCTCGATAGGTCACTCAAGGTTTTGGGACTTCACACTGAAGCCAGAACATCCTTTATCACGTGCGTACATGAATGCCTCTCGGAATATCATACTAAAACTGGTTACTGCTGTGGTAGTTACTGGCTACCGTCTATCCTTAAGCACGAATACATCGCCCTCCGATTTGTCCCTCAATCGGCGTATGAACGTGCTGCTTCTTTAAGCATTTCTCCGCAACCTGACGTCGTGACTCGCGTATTCATGCTGTTCAGAGGTATCTGCAAAGAACAGTTAGCGGATTGGTCTAGAGCGCAAGCGCAAGCAGAGAAAGACGTTGCTTGGTGGGCGGATATAGTTGGAGTTGATCGTGCAAGAGCCAGTGATATGGCTTTGTTCAGGGTGTTGGAATGGGGCGGGATGGAGGTTCATATTTGATATTCTACCAAATCACATCTTGCCTTAATCAGGCCTGCATCCGACTTGCGAGCCTTGTGATGAGAACGCGAGTTAAGCTCAAAGGTGCCCGCGACGTAGACTCATCAAATAATGTCCGGCGTTCACAACTGGGACCGTGACCAAAGATGCAGTTTTGAGTATAGATTGTTATCACGAAAAGAAGGAACTTCTCATGAGGAGCTTCATCAGGAGATTATATCAAGCGAGTGTCTGCTACGATGCTCTGCCAGTGGTCCGCCTACACAAACACCATATCCTCAATTTCCACTTCAGTGGGCAGCGTGTAAGCACGCTGGCTTACTTGAGTTCTCATAATCAATACATATACTGTCGCTGGTACTGAAGACTAAGTCTTCAGTATTCTACCTTTTGGTGTGACGGTTATGAGGCGCGGCAGCTGACCTACTTGCACAGTGATCACAAAGTTTGAAGATCTACCCGAATACGGCCTTAGGCCCCGCACATTCGGTCACAAATCGCAAGCACTCATCGAAACTCAACTGCAAGGCAACTTCTGTTTCCTTCTCCTCCGCCTCCATCTTGGAGGTCCTCCGAAGGCGGTGGTAAAGGTTACGCGCGCAGAGATCTCTGTACGTGCCGGGGGACGTACGTGTGTGCATGGCTGTGACAGTTAGTACGAAATGAGGGTCAGGACGAGTGTGGGTTTGACTTGTAAATAAAGCCAGCTGCCGCTCGAGACTTCAATATTGCGAAACTAGACCATTGAAGGAGCTTGTGAAGGTTTGCATTTGTTGAATTCGCAAGGTGTTGTCAAACACGCGCAAATACATTTCCCTTACTGTGCTGCGTTCCATCTTAATATTCTGAATACAGTACTACGCGTAAATGGCTGAGGCACAAATCAAAGATGCTGGTGGACTAGATCGGTTACTAGTCTTTCAGCTTCTTTAATATTCGCACTCTAATTCTCACCCATACCCACACTTCACCCATCCGTGGTGTTGCATATTGGAAAGTTGAAAAACTGTAACGCGAGACCTGCTCAGGATGATACCCTCATCGAGCAAATGCGCTTGAGAAAGATATTGAGAAAGATGACATAACGATGCATCGTGCGATATACCTGACATCCTTACCTTTCAGGTCCCCTTGCAAGGTGAGAAATGTGCGTAGACTTAAAAGGTGGTCTCACCTCGCTAGCACCTTCAAGATTCAAATTCCAGGGCCATCAAAACTGATATGGACCGGGTGGAATGCTCTCACTCCTAGCCCAACCGAAGACAAGGAGAGCCGTCCAGTTGGTGTGGCCTCTTCACGTTCGTACAGCTCGAAAATGTATCAATTTGTAGTATGCATCCTGTATTGTCTCTAATGATAGGTTTCAGATGCTGTCAAGCCTGGTCTCTATGCAACCTCGGTACCATATCAAGCCCAGGCCCACCCATGCCTTACCCATGCCTGCGACAAGCACCTTGTCAAGCCCTACGCGACCTCGGTACTATGTCGAGCCCCACCCATGCTGTGCATCCAGCCTTGCCCATGCCACGTCAAGCCTCATTTTGCCGCGTCACGCCACCGAAACCACGTCTGAAGAGAATACTGCAAACAGTGCGCACGTGATATTTTGTCCCTTGCAATTTTTGGGAATCCAGCTAGTATCGCCGGCCCCTTGTCATTAAAAAAGTTCGCAGTGAGCTATTATCTCTCGCATACATTCATGGCGATGTTCTAGCATGTAGGGACCGGGTCAAGTCAGGATGGAAGATTGATCGCTGAAACTCAATAGCCATCGATGATTCACGATACGAGCCTGTGAATTTGGAAACCGCCATGGCCATGCTACTGCACAGGTGCGTCCAAGTTTTCCATTCTCCGCCTCTCATTTATGTGTTTGACCTATGGGTGATGCCATACATTCACCTGCACATCAACCACGTCAGGATGTATCTGGCTGTGCAAATCGATGACAGACCTATCAGAAAACGCATGATGGATTAACACCAGAGTCACACTGCCCTTCCCGTACATCCATATCAAATACCTCGGACTTTGGCATCAGATTGAGTCCTTTGAGGTCGTAGACCCTATGTTGGACATGTTTCGTCATTTGCATTGTTTTTCCCTCGCATGTATGTAGTTGGTGCCTTGCTGGTGTGATATAATTCGGACTCGCACTCCCTGCGCTGTCTTACCTCGGACTACCTCGGAGTCCCTCTCTGCCGCGGTACATCGGCATGAGGTAGTGTTGCCGGAAGGTGAAGTGCACCTCGCTTCCAACCCGGCGGTCAAGGAAACTAACACATCAACTCCACAATCACATCGCCTCCTTTCCAAACAGATACCGAGTCGGATCTATTATGTCACCGATAAGCTTACATTGTACTGTATTCAATGCGCATACTTCCTCACTCGGACTACTGAGCAACCATTGTGCTCGCACCTGTCTGCGGCGGAGAATCCGTAGCAGGCCGTGCTTTCCAGTTCACCCCTGTTCTACGTGATGTTCAGTTCCGTAGTTGAGACGAATCAGCTCGTCTACCCTCGGTCCGGATGATTGTACGATGCTGCACCCTCCTGTACGCAACCAGGAGCTTGGTTTGCCACTTATCCTCCTGTCTCGATATCCACACCCGCAGACACGCATCCCCACTGTCATTCAAAAATACGCTCCAGATCACTTACAGGCAAGGCTCACTGTCAAATGGTGCACTGAATCTATGAGACGCGCTCACCACCATCACACCAGGAAACATGAATGGGGAGCCACTCGCAAACAACTTACCAGCGTCCAGACAGAGGAAGACTGCAAGCCAAAATGAGTTCCCGTCAATTGCGACTGTATTTTGAATATGTGAAGGGTGGATGCGGGCCTATTTAGTGCTTGGGCAATTGATTGTACATGCATGTACATCGAGGATTCACTGCGGAAACGAGAAATTGTCCAGACCCTATCTGGACCTGGTTGAGCCGTCTATCTGTACACAGTCCGTACGTTGTAGTCTATCCGTACTCGAACTAGACGTGCAGAATTTAATGGTCGAAAATGTTTCACTTGAGAGAAAACCGGACCAACAGATAGAAGCGACACAACGTAAACATACACAAACTATACTGCAGACACACGTACTGACCACCAAACCATACATATCCAAGCAGTGTTTTAAACTCGACACTAACCAGCGTACAGATATGATCAAAAGATGTATCTGGACGTTGCGGCAGCCCAAAAACTCAAATCTCCCAAAACCTTCGTCAAGTCCTTTCTCGACTCTCTAATATTTACCTATGGACGACAACATCATACGGCTTGAACTGCCTCTTAAGTACCCGGAAACCATACGGGTGACGTTTATACCAGACTTACCAGGCCCGCTTGTAGGTCTTTTTTTGCAGAGTCAAAATTTTAACGTCTCTTCTTGTTAGACAATTGAAATAGTACCGTCAACTATGGCTACGAAACCCCAAGACACCCCAAGAGAAAAGGGTATGGCCTCTTCATGTCCAGCATCACAACTAGTACTCGCTGATATGTTTCTACTAGGACTTTCCCAACTCTCGCGAACCTTCATCGGTCCGGGAATCGATGTTTCTCCCATCAAAACTACAAGTGAGTACTAGTCCTTCATACTCGATGGTGTTTATATTTAACTTGTACTCTATTACATCAGACATATCGAAACAGTCTTCTAGCTCAGCGAAACCATCCAATATCGCTGGTAAAGTATTCTCGCGTCCCCCGACACCCAACATAACTAACCTGCCTGTTCCATCAACAAACACAGATGATATATTCGAGATATTTTTCTTTCCCAATACGCTTTTAGTTGCACTTGACACCATCATCGCGTCGATGTTTTGCATCAACTCATTGAGCGTATTCTCGTGTTGGTGAGCACGTTCC
>QFEN01001307.1:0-10582 GCA_003316125.1 Auricularia polytricha
ACACATTCAGGAGGACATTTTCTTTCAACAAAAAGGTAATCTAATTACTCTTTGACCACCCATGAACAACACGTTATCAACCGAGAAGTAGAAAATCCGTTGACCGTGAACTTGAGGAGTTGGCAACTATTTGTCTTATCTTCATATAAGACCCTCAAGTAAGAAGACACCGCGCTCCCAACTTTCTACCATGTTGTCAACCACGGGATCAAGGAAGTGATTCAGCTCATTGCCTGAAGGTTCTGATGGTCCAGGAATGATGCCAGCTAAGTACATGTTTTCAGCTTTATACTGAATATCGAGGGGGAGGTTCAAACATGCACATGAGATGATACCAGTAGAGGTTGAGGCATTTCGCTGGAGATTGCCTTCAATGTTGAAGAAATCAATGTCAAGCGTAAAAGTGTATCGACCCTCGACGCCTCTATCGATAAATAGGGATTGCCCGGAAGGACCCTTGAAAGTGCGAAAGAAGTTGGCATCCCAAACATCCTTGATAATATGTGGCGGGCACCCAATGGACGCTAGCAAATCATTGCAAGGCTTATCCATCAACACTTCGAGGTCGGGACGAGACAGCAATCCAGCAAGGTAGTCGTGGAAGTGGTGATATAGGAATATTTTAATTGGCTCTAATTGGCCATCAGCAGAGGGCTGCAGCAGTGGTTCATCGCAAGGACCATCCTCTGGTATCGGATTGTTGAAGCACTTTGTGGGGTATCGGGCGTGATTTGAGTTAAGGCCAGCGGTTGGTTTATAAGTACAGTTACATGCCGGGCAGACCGCATAAGTTGTAGTCCTGCAGCAGTGGTTCATCGCAAGGACCATCCTCTGGTATCGGATTGTTGAAGCACTTTGTGGGGTATCGGGCGTGATTTGAGTTAAGGCCAGCGGTTGGTTTATAAGTACAGTTACATGCCGGGCAGACCGCGTAAGTTGTAGTCTGGGCGTCGAGCTTGAAGCGCGAAAGGGCAGTTTCCATAGAACGCGGGATTTGAGATAGTGTGTTTTGACGGCAGGACTCAGAATGAGGGTTCTGTGCCTCCATAGAAAGGCTCAAAATGAGGGCAAGGACTCCCATGAGGAACTCCCCGTGTCTGCGACCGATGCCAAAAATGACGACGGAGACGGCCCCTAGAAAGAGGGATATCTGGGCAACCTCGTCACAGAGATCGATTGGCAAGTCGAAATGGTGGGCTTCATGTATGTTAGTCGAAGGGCATAAGAAGGATGAACGGAACTCACACAAATCAAATTCGAGTGGTTCGGATGACACAGGAAGTGCATCTTCCTTGTCGCAGAGAAGTCTGTGCATGTCATCGCACGATGCCTCTAGCTGACTTCTGCGAGAAACGATGCACGAGACCTTGAGCTTAACTTTTTTGAGGGTCGTCGTGATCACAGCCAGTTCATCTCGGATGGTTTGCATAACATCACGGGAAGTCGCAGAGAAAATTCGACTGCGAGCCCTGTTCACCTGTGACTCCACAATGTCCAAGGCTGCTTGAGCCTTTGACTGGCGCCGCTTCTCAGCAGCTTGAAGAGCTTGGGCAATGTGCCTGGGAAACAACCAAGTTGGGGAACATAAGGTAGGGCAAGGTATGATGCTCACTGTGTGTCATCTACCGTGAATCTAGCTGTACCGTCCAGAGAATGGTAGACCTTTCCCTTGTCTTGTTGAACTTCTGAACGCAAATTCCAGAGTTTGCTGTGACTGTCTGGATTGGCGTCGTTGTCTGTTAACGTGATGGCAAATAGCTTGGCAGCAAGATCGTCAACCTGCGAAGTATTAGGCTCCAGCTGCTGGCGAGTGAGATGAAGCATGGATGCTTCACGTTCAGACAACAAAGCCAGGTTGGCAGCTTGCAATAGATGTATGGTTTTCATAGCGGTGGGTACTTCTTTACCGCCAGGATTCCCAGGCACGCCGTCCCCTTCAACATCGCAGCATCGCGCACACTTGCAAAAAAACATGCGGCTAGGCATCTAAACAAACTTCAGATGATGCACTGCACGCTAGCTGCTGTCGTTGATCTGACCTGTGAGAGATATAAAAGCAAGGGGTAAAGTAGTACAAAGTCACTGGTATATGCATGATCATTTAAAGTGTCGGGTAACGTACAAGGTCTGGATCCCAGGTTGTTAGGGGCGATGCCAAATTACAAGGAGCTACATTATGAGGACTTACTAATTTTGATTCTATAAGACAAAGATATAGGGTGTCGAATCTAAAACGTGAGTGTAAATTACATTTTCTGAGGATGCAGACGTACTTGGCACTTACCGATCAGTACAAGCCTGACTTTTGTGCTGATCTTTACTCATAATCATAAATGAAAATACGACCAAGTTACGACAGTACAGTACATTGAAATCAGAAATAAAGTCGGTTGCCAAGTGAGGACTCGCATGCGCCCAAATACTGAATGACTACATAATCAAGTTCTGCCGGAATTTGGCGCTCAGCGCCCGACGTTGGAGTTAAGTAAGAAAGATCGTTACAGTGTTACAGTAGTACAAATATAAGCTATTCTGTTCAGCGCCGGGGTTCCACTGCATTGGATGTAAGGAGAGAATGACTGATTACAAGGAGTTCTCACCTGGTGCGACCTGCAGATCCACAGCCAGTTCAACATCACCCACAGCAAAGCGACACAGAATGTCGACAAGATCCCCGGCAGCAGTAGCCGAGTAACCTCGCAAAGTCACACGCTTGACTTGAGGAAGGGCTTGAATCCAAGCTGCAGATAGCGCCTATGACCACGATTAGTATTGAAAAAGTGCTGTAACAAAAATACACACCAATGAATCACCTGCAGTACCGGGGACTGATACTGAACCATCTGAGTAGTCAACCACCAAGTGTTTGATGCGGACCATTGAATGGGCGCCCGATAAACACATCATTGCTGCACTAGAATGACTATTAGGCAGGGAAAGGACGAGATATCCGATGCTGTCGCAATAGCTGACACATTGTAAAATGGAGGTGATGTAGTCAGGCGATGCGTTGTGGGGTTGTAAGGAAATATAAAGACAGGCGAGGTTTTGTGGTTTACAATGACTCCGAAGGACTGGAAGGAGATGTGACAAAGGTCCATCCAGAATAGAAAGAGAAAGAGTCAAAGAATTGGTGATTCAATTGGCCCTCCAGGGACCACTAGGTTGTGGAATGATGCTAAGATTACTGATAGCAGGGTGACGGGCCAGAAAACGAATGAGCGTGGGTGGCGCACAATTGGCGTCAACCCGGAGTTCCACAAGCATTGGAATCGCAAAGTGGCGCAGGAGTTTGTCCCAGTGTGCAGAACTGAGCTTGACAGAACTCAGTCGAAGTTTTTCCAAACATCGGGAAAGGCGGATGGTCTGAATTGTGAAAGGAAGGAGCTTTGGAGAAAAGAATGTAAGTCACAAGGAATCGAGGTAAAAAAAAAAAAAAGGGGGTGCACATCACGAAAAGCACTTTTTGGACTGGAGATGCAACTTGTCGAGTGTCCCATGGCGAAGGTGGGAGAAATGTATGATTGAAGATAACCTTGACGATATTTACTTGTTTTAAGTCGCACCAAGTTGTTGTTCCGGCGACAGGGAACTTATTGTGTAGTTCTGGATGAGGACAACTTATTGTGTGTTTGATATTCCCAGATGATACAGTGGCACTCACGGACGCGAGTATGGGTAACTGGGAGACAAGATACCGGATGCAGCCTAGGATGAAGTCTAGGTGCAATATCGACTGTTGTGAAGTTACGGTGGTCGTAGTACTACAACACTTTGTGGCCTGATTTAAGGATTACAGGTCGGAGCTTAGCTGAATCGTAACTCACTCATGCCGTGCACATTACCTCGCGACAAAATGACTGCAGCTCGTAGCGTACATTTTAATCCATACACTCGGCCCTACACTTCAAGCAATGAAAGTATTGCACCCATCACCGCACCTCTAACGAGGAGATTCGCCTTGTATATCGACGAGGAGGTGGCGCTGAATACTGCTGTAAGTACAGATGCCAAGGCCGTGGCCAGCACTGACTGAAACCAACCATTCATAGCTCGAGTGGATGGGATCCGCTATGTTGATCGACGAACCCCATACACTCAATGGGAAAATGGGAAGTCCGCAAGACATTTCAATTCTGAATGATCTGGCAGACGATGAGGTTCACAAGATTGTTACATAGCCAGGCTCCACGACTGACCTTACAGTTTTCAAAGATTAGAAGCACGTTCCCGGTGGCGAACTTCATGGCCCCCAATGCCAACCACGTCAGTCACTATATGGGGCGCCTGTCTCCAAATCAAAAAAAACTTGTTCGCAACCTAGAGAAGGTGGTAAACAAGTGTATCAATCGTAATTGCAAAAGGGACCATCCTACTACTAACCTCTTACGTGAGAAGATCTATGCAGCACTTGAGGGAGCAGTATTGGGCATAGAGGTGGACAATATTATGCGCAGGCATGTCGCGAAAGCCGAAAACTCCAAAACAAACGACGGCACACACATAAGACGTGTCTTTTGGTTTCACAGTAACCTCTTATATTGAAATTCATTAGAAGCTTCCAACAAACAATGTCATCCCACCTGCAGCACAATACATTTTTAACGGCATGAAGTGTGGACTGTTTTCACTTGGAACAGTTCTCGGCGCGCTTCATTCAGAGCAGTTCCAGAACCATTGAAAGTAATCCATAAGTCGGGAGCATCAGGAGCATCATTAGGCTCGCTGGAATGCCAGGAGGATATCCAACTGTTGAACTACAAAAATTGAATGTACACCACTGCAGAATTGTTAGTTGGTACCAAGAATCAATGGTGGTGACCACTTACACAACAGAGTCCTCTCTGAGATTGCGCGTGGTAGATCAAGCCTCCTGTGCTTACAATTGTTGGTGTGCCCATATTCTCGCCGGCACAATATTCACCTGGAAGGAAATCACCCGCAGTTCAGTAGACGTCGCCGGACAACTTGTCACCAATACTGGTACATACAGTAGTTCATAAACAGCACAAAAACATTTGGTCAACATCATACAAATAGCACCCCAGTTATCCAATTTACTAGCGGGCGACAACAATCTCCATCCTGCTGAACTTTTTCTTAGATACTGTGAATGATGAATGTTGTTCAGTCAACCAGGAAGAAACATAGAATGCTCTTGGCAGGCCCTCAATTGCTGTGCGATAAGAATCCCGGTGAGCATTACGAAAACACTTTGCAGGCTTGCTTCCGCGAGGAGTGAAAATCGCGGCACCCATCAAACGCTGTTGGTCAATAATCTGCATCTCATGACTGAAATCTGCTCTCCATGGCATACTCTTCCGACGAAAGACCTGAACATCGCCATCTCCATGCTCACTCTCATCAGAGCTCATGCCATCTTTGCCAAGATTCTCCATGATAGATTGTAGATATGCCCACACCGCCTGATCATCCTTGCCTGTGGCATTCCTATCACTCAAAAGCATCAACATGACTTTTTTTTCGAGTTTCAAACTTCTAGTGAGTAACTCAATATTATTCTGCTCTGAAAGAAACAAGGTAACTGACCATTGTCCTGCGAGTGAGGACTCTAGCGAGCCGCAGTCGCTCATTCGTCTGATCCACGAGTCGATCTCCAACTTGTTGGATAGTCTTGCGAGTACCGTCACTGAGGCTGAGAGGCCGAGCTTTTCTTCAACAGTTGCGGCATTGACTGAATTTCAGTCTAATATCGTCTCTGATTGATTCAGGAGATCGTCTAGCCAATCCATTGCTCTCTTGCAATATTGCATACTGGGAACAAAGGAAATCAATGACTTTTTGGTTCCATTCGGACTTGTGTGTGGACACTGTCAATCTTCGTTGTTGGCCTGTTGAAAACCTCAACAAAAAAAACAAACCAAAACAATGCTACTGCTCAGTGGTCCTTATACTGAGAAGCACCGGGTACAGTAGTTGTTCAATTTGGGTGGGCTGATCCGTATAGTGCTCCACACACTTCGAGTGTTGGAGGTTTAGGGTGTGGGAAAGTTTGGGGAGATGACCACTACCAAGTCCTAAAAGACCTAGCAGTTGGAGGGCGAAGAAAGAATAGTGCTGCACTCGAGGCAGCAAGCAGGAATGAACTGAATAGACTGGAGGAATGAAGACGATGTTCCAGGTGAACACAGTCAAGCAATAACGTGGGAAGATCGAAAAATGCGAAACCTATCTGAGGCTTCAGAGGGAACTGAGCATAGACTATGAACTGGGAAGCTGAACTTAATTTTTTTTCTGTAGCTAAAGTACAGGGGTTTATATATGTTTCTGTGTTTTGCATACTCTTGCGTATGCAAAACTGTGCTCCAGCCATAAGAGTAAGAAAATGATGGGGGTAAGGAAGGTCATGGAAGGTCATGGAAGAATAAGTGCTGCGCTTCAGGAGTCATTACCAAGCATAAGCAAAAAAATAGAACAAGATGAATAATAAGGTTGGGGCATGAGTCATATGAAAGGGAGGATGATAAATCAAAGCTGTGACCATTATAAACCATGACAAATGATGATAAATCCTCCTCAGTCAGCATTACCACACGCTTGGTGAGCATGACAAAGTGCTGTGCAGTGATGATCCAAGAGATATGACAAGAGCAGATTGCTGTGGGGGATAATAATAGAGCTGTGCAATGATGCAGTGCAATGATGCAGTGCAATGATGATGGGATGATCCAATGGCCTGGTGTAAAGATGTCATGTGGTTGCCATGCAGGATGTCGACTTGCAGGGATCATGGGGTAAATACAGTCTGTGAGGCTCTTCCCCAACACGATAAGGGATGGTCATCTGCATAGGTTGGCTGATTTGTTTGCAATCTCTGGAATGAGTGGGGAGGATAGATTGATGTGGGCATTCATAGTCGTCATGGTTGTGAGGATCGAGTGGATAATGGCTTGAAAGGAATGATGGAAGAAGTTGTGGAAGAGGATTGGGAATGATGAGGAAATGGACGTATAACGCACGGATTTCGAGATTTTTGCACAACATGGCAAGGTCTGGCTGAACATAGAGGTTGTCCGGGAGTGTAAGGGTCGAAGATGGGAGGGCATTGGAAGCGTGGGAATTTGAGGAAAGTGGGTCGACCTTGTTGAACGTGGTGAGCCGAAAGAACGCCAAATGTCGTAATGATCTTGAAATAACTCGAGAATTGCGAAGTTGGGAAAATGAAAGAAGATAGACGTAAGGAGTGATATGGGAAATGAATATTAAAATGAAAAAGCCATGTTCTCGCTACCAAACACTTTGGTGTGTGACAACACCATATCCCATTGCAGTGCAAGTGGGTCAGGGCCTGGACCCGTTCCATCTGCAAAAGATAATATAGCTTCCCACGACGCCGGGACATGAAGCATATACTCTTCATCTTTTGTGGTGTGAAATGCAGTTTTGAACAACTCCCGAATATTTGCCTGAGGTTTCCGTGAGCAGAGTCATTTGACTGAAATGGTTACGGACCTTATTATCTTGGCACTGGGTATCAGTAAAATTTTCGACAGGAGGTTTAAGTGATTTGCGTCCCGAGCGAGGTTCTCGAGGAGATGTTGTTTGTGGAATCTGAAGAACCTTCGCGACTGCCTCAGCAAGCATGCCGACAGTCGTGTTTGCGATTGGCACATCTCCTAAGAGTGAAGTTATGAGGGGTCCATCACTGGTTGTCTGAGGTTCCTCGTCTGTGTCAGATTCTGAGCTGCAATCAGGAATCTATGGTGTGCGGTGTGAGGAGACAATGTGCATGTGAGAGTCATCGACTTACTGGTGAAAACCCGATGATGTTGGTACATGTACCTACAGGTTTTTTTGCCCACAAGATGCCGCCAGACAGGTGCGGACGTGGGTGATGCAGTGTTGGCATGTTGAATTTGACTCTGTGAAATCATTAGAACTCTGCGCACCAGCAATTTAATTCGATACGTACATTCAACGAATCAATCTGAGAACTATACTTGGCATTCAAGCGGGTTAATTCAGCTTCTTTGTTGGCCAAAAACCTATTTTTTGCTAAATGCATCTTGTGTTCAAATCGAGCCTCTTTCTCGGCTAATAAGTGGGCTATTTCAGTGCGGGCTTCGTTTTGGGCTTGATGAAGTCCAAGTGCCATATCGTTCTGTCAATGTCAATGCAAGTTAGAATGTTGATATGACGGCGAAAGCATCGTACCTGGAGCTCCACCACTTGTTGACGGTGGTTCTGATCCAAGGAGGAGAGGGCATCAGCATTATCGCGCTGAAGAGATTTGTTCTGTTGTTGATACTGTGTAATGACTGACTGCATATCCAATTTGCGGACGTTGGAGGTGATCTGAAGCGAGTTAAGCATGAACACGAGGGATGTGAGATTGCGCGTACCTGCGCGTGGTGTTTTCGGAGCAAAAGATTGTGGTTGCTAAAATGTAGCTCACACACATCTTCACGCAGCTTGGATGACTGATCGACTTCTTTGAGAAAGACTTTATTCGGCTAAACATGTCGTTAGCTGACACCTACGCAAATTGGATGTTTCCCACCCGTTGCTCGTCGTCATCTCTCATCCTACGAACAGACTGCCAAGGATTATCCAACTCCATTGCAGACTCCTCGCTGAAGGAAATAGGTGGCTGTGGTGGGTATGTGTGGGTTATTGGTGAGGAATGACAGTCGTCATCGTGATCTACACTGGCCACCGTAGCACTCACAGGTGAAGGTGTGTACATATGGGTTGCTGTCGGACAAAGCTCGTTGATGGGGTACGACTCCATAACTTCAGGGACCTGATCGTCCAAAGAGAAAAAGGACATCAGACGAGACATCTTGATGCAACAGATTATTCTACTGGAACTTATTTGAAGAGAACTCACCCTTATTGTGTAACCGAATGCGAATACGTTGATCGGTACTGATCTGGAGCCTTAGGTAATTCCTCACTATGAACAGATTCAACCGAACAAAACGTTCTGAATTGTGCATGCTCGAGTGCTCTGGAATGCTCTAGGCAAGGTCTGGAATGCTCTAGACAGGTCTAGATCTGCTTTTGATTAAAGAAAAAACAAGAGGCAAGATGTCGAAACCCCCAATGTATCAGATGACTACTGCTTTCTGCCCGCTTCACCCTAACTGCTTCTGGGACAATAAGTTCGACTACTGCATCCCGACTCCTTCTGGAAAGACAGAGTCTATTGTTATTTAAGAGAATCATTGTGTCACGCCTTGGCAGAAGTATTTTTTAGTTGCATCTGAATGATATCTCCAACTGGCCAACACCCCTGATAGTCAGCCAGTTCCAGAAAATGACCCAAAGCCTCGAAAAGGAGTGAATATCAATCGACCATAGCAACTGCAGAAATACCTCTTTCTGAACCTCTTGCAACGCAGTCGGAGCTTGAAGTTTCTTGCTCTTGCCAATGTGACAGTGCTTCTTGATAGACCGGTGAACGTACACCTGATTTCAGGTGAGGATGATGAAGGAAAACACAGTGCAATCTCACCTTGAGATTCTTGAAGCGATCAGCATCCCAGTTCAGCGCCATTTCTAAGTTGTACCCACCACGGCCAGGACGCCCTGCCTCACCCTCCGGTTTGGGGATTTTGGAGTCCTTGGAATTTATGGAGGACAAGGAGGAACACGTTGACACCTTGCTGTTCTGTATGAACTGCTCTGCCGAGAAGGAGACTAATTTGATGACTTTGGGGGTAGGCGCGCAAGGAGGGATGGGTGTGGTTCCCCGAGACGTGGCCGTGAAGATGCGGGAAGGGGTAAGAGTGTGTCCCCTGAGTGGAAGAGTAGATAATGCCATCTCTTCTTGTGAAGATATCAATATGAATGATAATGCAGGACAAAACATCTCCGTGTGATATGTCAATAATGGAAGGGCCGGGGGAGGACCTTCAGACTCGTAAAAAGGAATGACAGGAGTGGAGGATTGAGGCATGACTGACTTTGGAACTGAACAGAGCCAGGAAGATATTGAGTGTCAAATGATGGATGACGGTAATGCGGTCCTAGATCGGAAACCCAGTGCCCGCTCAGGGTTGCCAAGTCGATGGCATTGTCATGATATTCTTATTGTATAAACCACCTTATAAAGGTACAAGGTCCTTGCGTTTACAACCAATGCTTTTCCTATCCACCAACGATTGCAAAGAATATTGCCTTGAAGGGCGCCTCATTGGGCACAAGAACGCAATCAATTGCCTAGCGGTTTCTCACAATGGAAATATGTTGGCAAGCAGGGGTAAGCTGAACATTTAGAATGACATTTCACACACTCACCCAAGTACCAGGCTCGGACAGCATGAGGATCTGGGACCTCAAACGACGAGTGCAGCTCCCGACTCCACGTCGGACGCCAGCCATCCAAAATCCAGCCGATCTGGTGACTTGCGCGTGCTGGATAACCCGCCAAGAAGCAACGCGCAAGACACTATGCTATGGCACAGGGCTGGGTTTCATAGCTATTTGGCAACAGCAAGGGGAAGGCTTGGAGGACTTTAATGCAAAAGTATCAAGACGAATTGGAACGGTGTCGATCTTCGAAGTTGGTCTGCTGAAAAACTCAACAAAAACAACAAACCAAAATCGCTACTGGTCA
>QFEN01001310.1:6172-16961 GCA_003316125.1 Auricularia polytricha
GCCTTGTGCTGGCCTTGTGAGTTAGTAAGTTTAGCAATGCCGACATTTGTCATGAGCGCCCCTGCCAGGGCTCAACTCACGCGAGAGACTACTAGCTGTAAGTAAGTTCAGTATGACTCTGGCGCAGCGCGTTTGGAAATCCGGTAAACTACAGGACGCCTGTAAAACACGCGCGTCTGCAACTCGGAGGCAACATACCAACTTGCTGTCTGATTCGAACCCCAAGTTTTATTATGTACTAGTATAATCTGCCGTAAGTTACGTTGTGGTATCCTTATCAGAGCTTGAAATCACCCAAGAAACGCCAGTGCTTCCGCGGTGTCACATCATGAACCCTTTGAACTTTCGCCTGAGTCCTCAGCTGCCAGGCCTGTGTAAATGTATGAATGATTGGTTCGTGCTGCTCCCACGCAAGTTGCGCCGTCAAATGTATACTCGTCACATTTATCAAGATCTAGTTGCAGTCACTGGCCGCTGGCCACCTTGTAAATTTACAGGTTGATCCATGCCATATCAAGATAGCCGCCAGAAATGGAGGGATCTCGCTATGACGCTATATGATAAGTAGTGGCTGTTGGGCAAATTAGTATATACATGTTGATGGCATCATGAGTGGCGGCCCATGACATTCAACTTATGATACAGTGGGTTCAGTTGCAGAAAATTTATGAGAGTCGCGCGATAAATATCGAACTACTATCGTCGCAAATCTCATGTGTTGAGCTAAACTGAATGCAGTTGAAGTACGGTGCTCATTTCTCGAGACGCGAAGGAGTCCAAGTTTATCTGGCATAATAATGCGAATCATTTAGAAGCTTGGGTGTAGTTATCAACATCGAACAGACGATCTTGTACCACTAACTGGGAAGAATTTGAATATGATAGTTGCAGTCAAGCCAGTAGGTTGTGGGCGATGTTGTAAC
Organism: Auricularia polytricha; assembly: GCA_003316125.1. Taxonomy (NCBI): domain Eukaryota; kingdom Fungi; phylum Basidiomycota; class Agaricomycetes; order Auriculariales; family Auriculariaceae; genus Auricularia; species Auricularia polytricha. The sequence continues at coordinate 7,096 of QFEN01001310.1, forward strand.
ATTCCTTAGATAATGGCATAGCGAACCTTCAGCTTTTCAGATCTTTTTCAAAGGTAGGGAGTCGGACCGATTAGAGTCCAAGAATTCTGAGGAATCTGTTGGTTTTTCCGGGATCGGAGGTCCCGAATAGTAAAACCGGCCGTCTGAGCCACAGTAAGCAAATAAAGTTCCTAAACGGCAAGAAAACGACCTACTGATCACGTACCACACACCACTCATTACCCCGAACCCCACAAACACTACCGAAGCATAATCTCCCCGTCTCATTCAGGGCCTCGGCCAACTGCAAGACAAGGTTACTCACTCATTGAAGACCTCGTAACTGGGATGATAGTAGGCATTGAGAACAGCACGATGGCGAACATAATCCACAACACCGCGACTGCATTGATCACGGGACCGAACCTGCCAAGGTTGAATGGGGCATCGTGCATATCTTTCCGGGAGTTCATGAGCAAGAGGGCAACGGGCATGGCATAGGATGCTCCGAGGCACATGACAGCAACGCCCAAGAAGGCGTTTAACGCAGCTGATGAGCCCAGGTAGATGAGTCCAAGGAGAACCTGGACGGCAGTGGAGAGCAGGAGTGCATTGATGGGGACATCGTCGAGGTACGGACTGATCTTTGAAAACAACTGATGGAATGGGATAGCCTTGTCACGTGCGAACGCCCATGTTGCACGAGAAGCGGCACAAGATGCCGAGGTTGCACCAAACATGCCAATACAAAATACTTATGAAAACTAGGTTCAGAAGGTAAGGCTACTTGGTGGAGATCAGTTGTGACGTACTAATGAACCACTGAATACACCCGCCAAATCAGCAAAGCAGCGCCAGACGAAAGGCCGCGGACAACTCACCAGCCCCAAACCACCGGCCCTGGAGCCCATGATCAAAGTAAACATCAGACCAATTGGTTGACCGGAAGACACTGGTTGACATATATACGTGAGAAGCACGAGTGACCTATGGTAAAACTGACCTTGAAGCAATGTGGCAACATCTGGGAGCGTGAGCAGGATTGGCAGAAGGTATACTACGCCAAATAATGCGCCAGCGGGTATGGACCAGGTGATAGCCTTTGGAAGTATTTCAGAAGGGTTATGAACCTCTTCGGCCATATTGGTGACTGGTTTGGCTGTAAGTCAATGGATATGGTGTGAAGGCCGCGACGTACTCATTCCTATACCGCAGAATGTATATGCTAGGAAATTGTTGAGTTCCGAATCCTACTGCTCAATAAATAATAACCTCTCACCAGGCTGTTTGGATACGTTATGGTAATATTGAGCAATGGCTTCAATAACCAGCAGCAATCATACCGGTAATAGACCAATGAAAAAAGACCACCCAGGTGTCCATCCTGAATAAGATGGATCGAAATGCCCAAGCGCAAACGAAATAGAGTGGCGCCCTGCCGCGGCCTTGACAGACACACATATCAAGATGACTTCAAACGGCTCAACTCAGTGGACAAGGACAAGTTGTATGCACAACGTACCGATGATACCTAAACCAGTGCAACAAACGGAAATGATCTGGCAATGTATGAGTCTTGAATAAAATGATAGGCGAGACCTTACGTCGATGGCCGGTAGGTACTTGTTGAAGAATAGGCAGAATATGCAGGCAACAGCAGTCACGCTGAAGAAAATAAGGCCTATAATTAGTCACGGACTGGTGAGAAGAACATGTTGATATATGGATGAAGCCTTGCATGTTTGCCACGCTGTTGCGTTCCATTCAGGGTGATATATTCTGATGCCGGCGACAACAAGTTGAGCGGTTCCTGCAAAACTGCTTCAATGGCACTCAGGGATGTTATATATAGAAGGGAGTACCAAACGTGGCACTCAGAGCAGTCATCCAGGCACCGACGACTGTCAACCAGCCATTGATCCAGGATGCAAGAAGTCGCGTGCGGGGGGACGCAAGTCGATAACACCAGTAGTACGCGCCTGCAGATGTGGGATATTTGGAACATATCTCCGCCAGTGAAAGAGCAAGGGTTTGGGTGAGGACCGATACCAAGATCCATCTACACCATGTCAAATCGTGTTTGAGCTAAGCTGGAAAGGGTAATTTTACCCCCATATCATTACCGCTGGACCACCTCCAATGAGTGACGTCGCTATAGGAGCTGTAAGACAATATGCTAAAAGGTGGTAAGTCACGGTGTTGATCAAGATCGCTGCTCAAACATACGGACTGCCATAATTGCTGGTTAGGTCATTAGATCAATAGCTTAGTGAATGTCTTCACTTGAGTCGACAGACTGACCTAGGTTCACTTGTTTAAAAATATTTAATTCCTGCAACATTTCGAAAGGAGCTCTACTCACTGGATAATGTGTGCAATAGTCCTCGAGACTACCAATGACCATGAGCTTGAAACACGATTGAATAGAACAAGAACAAGCACAGACCCGTGTCATCTCCTGTTTGTAGCCCAGGATCTCCAGCCCGGCACAGTCAGCGTCATCATTGAATTTATCCTTCAAGCTCATCGTAGTGGCATAATGAAAGAAAGTAGCAGACTGTCACAATATAAGGGATTCGTATATGCACCGAATGCCACATTCGAGTCTCATGTCGCACTTCTGATGCTGTGACCTGTGGGATGCTCAAGTTACGTTTCTCACACCATAGAAAGCCGATCTACTTTTCTTCTGATGTGGTAGAGGTTTTTGAACGTCGGTTGCGTTCAGTCCTGAACGCAACTTCAGGAGGACTTGCGTTTCTCACGCCATGAAGAGTCGATCTGAAATTAGTACCCGAGGGTCGCTATATATATCACTACTTTCGCTAACGTCTAGCTATCGGACTAAGTAATTAGACTTGTGACCAGTCTACTAAGTAAAATTATGGCCAGTTCGAGTCGAACTGATCGTTCTCGTGAAGACTCCCGCTTTTCATATGTTCGGGCTTTCGGACGATCATCCAGTCTAGACTCACGAGCCTACGTATGCGTACAAAGGATAGGGTCACCTCGTATTGTAACGTTGCCGTTCTAAAGCGTTTGACCAGTGAGAAATTTCCCCTTGTATCGAATTCGCATCTGTCCCAGTAGTCCAGACTCATTCCAAGTAAGTTTATCCTGGGGTGGGGTCTAAGGTAAAGATCTGAACACGGGAATCTATGTGACGGGCACCGTTCAACCTGCACCGTCTGTACTGCTCGAGGATGAGTATAGCTAGCACACATCACGGCTCGGTTCGCATCAATTAGCCTATGACATAGGCAATGTGCGCGCGCTCAGGGCGAGAAGTGCGAAGTAAAGGTACGATACAAATAGCATGTTCGTCTCATAGATCACCTTTGCACTCCCAGGCGCTGAGCCTATAAGAATTCAAGAGTTTGGCAAAAGTAAGTATACACCTTGTCATGAGTCCACTTGTACCTTTCCTCTACGCACAGGTCCCTGCCTTCGTCCTACAGTTCGGCATAACATTGGACGTGCGGTGCCATTATCACAATGAATTTACTAAAATATAGGTATCCATGATAGTCCCCTCTCACTGGACATCATCTCCCACGGGGACCCGCGCTCCAAGGACAGCTTCCCTACGCGTTCTTAGTGCTCCCTCGTACGCCTTACACACCCACTCGAGGAACCCTACTTCTCTGCCCCTACCCTGCTCCACTAAACGGGCATGCAGCAGTTCCACATCTGCGAAACTCGGCAAAGGTGGGACACGCTCGTTAGGTGGACCAATGGCTGATGCGAGGCGTAGCGGACGGATTACTAAAAACCGTACGTGTCGAGAGGATGGGTGGTTTTGCAAAGAGAATAATTTTACGGTTGTTCGTGGCATCTTGACTGAGAGCATCTGCCTGAGCAGACGATGGATTGCGGGTTGGAGGCAGCAGCGCGGTCGGAGGATAACGCGACATGAATGTGCGGACTAGTGCAATTGCACCGTCAACATTACCATTCCTGAACAAGGGCATTAGTATGACCACAAATGTTGGAAATAGAAGACTTACAGAAGATGAGCTCTTCTGACAGCAGAGAGCGCTCTCTCTACTAGCCTAGCAGTCACTGTCGACTTTTTGTCCCCATTGACCCACCCGCGCTCAAGCTCTTGCCAGCGCGTCCATAGCTCATCTACCCATTTTCCTGCAACGTCACGTTCGTGCGGCCTTAGACATAAGTGCGTGAATCACCCACAAGGCCGATGCCACAAGAAGAAAAGAGTCTGTCAAATACATCGCGCGCATTTTCGATACTAGCGTGCGAGAAATATACGGAAATGTACGCATTGAGGAGGCGTGGCGTCAGTGTGACATTGAATTTGCCAGCGAGGGGGTCGGCAGGCGCGTTAGACGATGAATGAGAGGTGGGGTTGGTGTCTTGAAAAATTCTATCAAAGAGGGTCCTGACCTCTGCGAGGACCTCCCCAGGTGATTGGGGCGGGAGATATGAAAATGAAGGCATGGTATCCATATGCGACAAATCGGTCGGGAGTGCATCGGAGTCGGAAGAAACATCCGCAGATACTGAAGGCAAGTCTGATGGGCCTGCAGTAGCGCTTGCTAGCGGTCCCTCTTGGTCTGGGAGGGCAGCTGGTGCTACAACCGCCCCGTCGTCCGCGATCCCGGTTGCACTCCTCTTAAATGGAGGTCTATATGCGGCATAAGCGCGGAATATGTGCTGCATCATTTCCTCATTTAGACCGTCAGCTCTTGCAGCTTCTGCCAGAATCCATCTAGCACGCCTCAGATCACCCACGCGCTTACAGCCGTCCAGCAGAGCCGTCCAAGTGCGCGACCCACCAATCCCTTGAAGGTCCTCACCACAAACTTCAGAAACAACTACCTCCAAAGCGGTTGCGCATTTGCCGTGAAAACCTGATGGCTTCCGAGACCCATTCTTCTCCTGCCTTCGCACAAGCGCGAATCACTGCGTCGTATGCCCCTCTGGTTGGCACAATTCCTGCGTCAAGCATCTCAGTCCACAGGTCTAGGGCACGCTCGGGTTCAGGAGATAAGGCGCAACGTAGCGCATGTGCGCGAAAAGGTGCCAAGCTTGTGAATGCGCAGCCAGTCTTCTGGTACATCCGATGTTGAGGATATCGAAGGAGATGAAGGAGAGGGGCGGACGGAGAATAGGGAGAAAATGATACAAGTACAAGATTTCATGGGGGCATGGAGCCCAGAAGCCTCATACTTATGTAGAAGGTCAATTGCGCGAGTGGGAAATGCGCACGATGCAAAGACAACTGGGTCTCGCAGGTGTGATTTAAATGTAGATCTCGTTGAGTTTCGGAAGGTTTGCCTATGCATAAACACAGTTAATCAACAGTTGCAAGTGGATGAATGGAAATGAACCGGATAAAATATTTGCCATCAAGCCTTCAAATCGCTCTATATTTCCATGCAACGCGTGATATCCAAGCACCATATTGATCCTATCTTCGGGTGGTATGACACCGGAAACCTAAGCCGTCCATAAGCATACGAAAACGAGATGGAATTACGATAAGGGGCGGCGGCGGCCGCCCGCCCAACAACCTTCGCAAGCTGCATTGCACTTTCCGCGCCACCCAAGTCTTCCTCTCGTATCTATGAGATCTGTAAGATGCTTGACTTCATCTTCTTGGAGTTTAAAAGACGCACACAAACGCGGACCCGCTGTCTGGCTTCAATCATAGCCTGTGTATTTGTGTCTTTCCCAGAGGACTCCGTAACCTCTACGGGTTGTTGAGTGAGTGCTATTTCCAGCAAGTCTTCATACACTGAGAACAGCTCCTCGTCCGTGTGTCGAGGGAAAGGTGCTGCCTCTGACCCCGGAGTCGCCTCCAACTGAACAAAAAATTGTCTCACATTAGAAAGTGTACAGGAAAGGTTATATTCAAAAGCAAAGGCCTACCGACCGGGAGTCCATGGCATTCAATGGCACTTGTATGGTTTGTAAACCAAGGACTCTCCTTTCGAGCTCGGACATTGGGGATGTGAAATTTTTGGGCACCTCGAACATAGAGAAGATATCGATTCTTCAGAGTCCCTGATCGTTACTAAAGTGCCTGATGTTCTCCCGCGTCCGCGCCGCCTAGGTTGCATAAGCTTGGCCAACTGATATAGAACGACAACCCACCTATAAAATACACTTTTATCCTCAGCAGACTCAAAACACGGCGAAGGAGATGGTGCGACGGCTGCCGCCTGGTGTAAGCCCTAACTTGGTCTACATACAATACCGCTCTAATCAGCCTAGGGACGCACTAAGCTATGTACACTAATGGATGTACCGTAGTCACTAGTCAGATATTCCAGAGCGTAAGAGACAGGATAAATTAACAACCCATGTAGATATACACGAGAATAGTAAATAAACAGACCAAACGCATACATATATCGTAAAGTGTTCAATCAGCTTGACGCTGCGCATGAAGGCTTATAGATTTGGACTGATGAACTACACACCAAACGAATTAATGAGGATGTCGCATAAAGAAGGCGGAAAATTTTTGGAGGGGATCACTTCACCCCCACCTTCTACCCCTGCAATGCCAACAGCAGTGACCCACGGCGCCGCAGTAACAATAAACCAACAAATCACCCAAATATATCCTGCCATACGCGTCCCTTTCGTCTCCTTCACTCCCACACGCCAAGCAGCAGCTATGACCATATCCTCAAACGTGATGCCAAGTGCCTGATATATAAAGAAAGGGAACGAAACGCCAATGCGAGAGGAGTTAATCACTGCGTCCCCTCCTAAATGAGCAATACCAGAGACGAAAAACGCGGTGTAAAGTTGCGTGTAGGACGATCCATTTGTTCCGGACTTGAAGCCGAGAAAAGATGCCATCTTTTGGCCAAAGGGGACCAGAAACTGATTCGATTGAGAAATGAGCTGAACCATAGCACCCCTGCAGTCAAATGATACTCACGCGTCGGAGGAATTGGTGCCAAGTTCGACTGTCCAACGGTCAGTATAGACCATGTGCAAGGCAAATCACTTACCCCCAGAATCGTCTGATCGTATACGCATCCTCCCATTTACCAAATAAATCAGGCCAGGAGCCCGGTTCAGACGACGTGCAGCTCACAATAAGGGCTGACATCAATGCATGGACAGTAACGCCCATACAATAATACATCACCACAAATGCGCTGCAGCCGAGAAGGCGGCGGACGAAAAACTGGGATGCAAAGGCTGCAGCGGACTGAGACGCCGGGTCATGCCTTATGTAGAATTGTGCGAGGTCGAACCACAGGAAGTGTTTCGTTGCCTTCATTAAACGGGAATAGATAAAGTCTTGCTTTGATTTTGCAGAGTGCTCAGGCAGGTTTTTCACCTACACATGAGAATGATCAGGGCTTGCGAACGACTAGCGCTCTAGGGTAAACATACCTGATGACTCCATCCCACTCCTCTAGGTGAACCGCACAATTGTGTGGCCCAAACAAATCTCTTGACCCAAGGAAGTTCATGCGCTGGCTGTGTTTGTTTTTGATGACGGAAGGTATGAAGGGGTCGGACAAGCAATGTCAAGAATATAGCATCCATGGCAAGGCCAGCGATTGCCATGCCGATGAAGTAATCGAGGAAAAGAATATCGGTCTTAGCATGCTGAATGCAAGTCAGGCAGACAAAGAGAACTGCGGCGCAAGTGACAAAATTCCATGGAGCCCGCACGTTCAATGTTATGCCAAACTGTAGGACGAAGGCAGGGACCTGTGCGCAGAGGAAGGGTACAAGTAGATTCATGGCGAGGTGTATACTTACTTCTGCCATACTCTTGAGTTCTTATAGGCTCGACGCCTGGGAGTGCAAAGGCGATCCACGAGACGGATATGTCATTTGTATCGTACCTTTGCTTTGCACTTCTCGCCCTGAGCACATTGCCTATGTTATAGGTTCATTGGTGCAAACTGAGCCGCGATGTGCGGTAATTACGCTCATCCCCGAGCAGTACAGACGGGGCAGGTTGAACGGTGCCCGTCATAGAGATTCCCGTTAATAATGATATGTTTTGAGAGCACAGCATGGGTTCGCTGAAATGATCTGTTTTTCAGAATTGACATTTTCCATCGATGTTATTTGTTGGTTGATTTTACCGATGTGCAAGGAACATAGGGCGGTGGAGAGAAGTTACCGATGTTGTTGACGTTATGGAATATGCCCAAGGATGCTACTTTTAGCACTACAACACCAGCGTGGACCAAAAGACACTGAACTTCGCCTAGACAGAGCCACGCCGCAGGAGTCTTCGCTTGACACCCATTTTCAGAGCTTCACCTTAGATTCTAAAACTCCTTGAAGCTACCTGACTTTGCTCATATTTAGCAGTTGTACGTGGAGAGTACATTCTGATTGAAAATTTTGTTTGCCGTAACACATGCCTGCCTTCAGTTCTTATAGTAAGTAGGCTTGTAACGAGCTCACCTCACAGCGGTGGCCTGATCTCGAAGTAAAACAAAGGATGTCCGTGCCATAGGTTTCCCCTGTTCCTGTGCCTTTGGCGCAGCCAGTGTAATGAGCTTGCGAGTAACGAACCACCAATATTGATGATAGTATGGACACCCACCGCTACGCGCTGTCAACACAACACATCACCATATGCATGACTTCATAGCCTCATACACGCCCTGATGCCCATACAGTCACACAAGAGATTCTCCCTCATATAGGACCAATCACTGTGGGGCCTTGACAGCGGTAGATTCACATGCAGATAGCGCCCAGCGCCCAAGTAGCACCCAAGCAGCGCCCAAGTGACATACACATAAGGGGTGTTCTACGACTAAATTTCAAGCTATCGTGAATCTCTGAAAGCGAGAGCGAATTGAAATACCAACCTTCATAAGCTCTATCACTTTTTTCCCTCTCGCATCTAAAAGGACTGTAAGGTACTTGATTTCATGTTCTTTAAAAGACACGTTGTCTCGCTTCAATCATGGCCACATGTGTAAGAGGATCCTATAATTTTAACAGGTTGTTGATCAGGCACCTTGCTATGTCCGAGGTCTTCATAAATTGAGAATAGATCCCCGCTCATATAACGAGAGAACGGTGCAGATTCTGACCCCAGGGATTGCTGCCTCTAACTGAGCAAAGGTGGTCGTTTCGCTTGGCAAGTGTACAGCAAGGGTTAAATTTAAAAGCACAAGACAAAAAGCCGACGCGCCACATGGGCAGCTTGAGCTTGGACTTGACTGATATGAAATGACGACCTACCTAGAAAACACACCATTTTTCCTCGGCAGACTCAAAAGACGGCGAAGGAGACCGTTCAAAAGCTATCGCCTGGTGTAAGTTCCGTAAACGAAATCCCCACTATTGATTGGACATGTGTAACGTACGTCGCTAGGTCGAGTAGACCGAGGGGAAGAACAATCTTTTGCACGACACAGGTAGCAAAGATACCAACTGTAATTTGGAGTCAGATACCGAGCACGGGCTCGAATTCTAATGATCACAAAGTGCAGAAAAGTTGACAGTTGAAAGTTGCCGAACGCGCCAGTGTCACGGTGGCACAGTCACGTGACTAATATATAATTGGATTAAGGCTCTGTAATAAACTCCCTTAACTCTTTACAACGATGAACTGTGTGCTGGAGCAGCCTGGGCCCCAATTATATGGCGCTCCCTCGATAACACTCAGAAAGAGCATTGCTAGGAATGGTGGACAACCGTTCGAAGACTCGGATGTTCTCGTGCTTTCCTCTCAGTCCACAAGTGACCCGCACTCCAAAGATTCCACGCAACTGTACCTCGACTTGCGTCTCTCAAAGCCGTTACTACCTGAGAGCACCATTATGTGGGGCTTTGCTGGATTTCGTGTTACACTCTCCTCCAGTCCTCTGCGTTTTCGATGGAACCATTATATTGATTCCCATGGACGAGATGGCCCTCCT
>QFEN01001311.1:0-11572 GCA_003316125.1 Auricularia polytricha
GTAGAGGAGTCGAAGATGGTCCTTTTCTTTGATCTTCGGGCGCTCGGACTTAATATCTTTGAGCAGAGAGCGAAGGAACGCTGCCGAGAGAATTGTGAGGACTAGGAGAATTAAAAGTAACTGTACAGACGATTAAACGATGAATCCACAGACTCGCGGGCAAAACCCTGAAGGACTATCTTGGCTTCTATAGATAGATTGTCCTCGCGAGCTAATTCGTCAATTTTGTTACTTTTGCGAGCTTTAGAACGCTTCGCAAAGTCGAGGACGCTTCCAGACTCCCGTGCGATAGCTGCCTGGCGATGAAGGACGAGCGGTCTGGACCCAGAACCACTCCCATCGTATGGGCCATCAGTGTCTGCATCTGGAGTTACTGGTTTCTTGCTCGGCTTAAGCTGAACGGAAACAGTTGTTCCAAAACGGGAGTGGCGGGAAGATGAATTCCTTGCCAAGTCTTTCTTTTTCTTGTCCTCTGCAGCAAGCAGCCGATGAAGGTTTTGCGTTGGTTGCTGAGGTGCCGTTAGAATACAAGAATAAGAAAAGAAGGCATTCCACCTTTGATTGGTCTATAGCCAGTAGATGAGGTTTTACACCGCGAAATAAGAGGTAGAGTATCTCGAGTACAAGGGTATTTGATGCGTTGAAAAGAGGATCGTTAGATGTATTGGCAGCAATGGTCAGGAGCAAGTCCAGTGTGTGTGTTTCTGATAGTGCTTTCACAAGTCTAGTCTGCAAACTCGAGTACTCCACCTGGTCCGCACTGAGGTGCATATTTGCAGGGAGATCCTTGATAAATATCAAGTTCCGGATGAGATGCAGAACCAGATTTACTATCTGTCCGTCGCGCTCGTTCCTCTCCTTTGTGTGCTTTGAGATTGGCGGGAGCAGAATCCCGAAGAGGGCTTGCATGACGCCTGGCGTCAGAAGCGCAGCCTTGTAATTGAGATGGCTGAACATCAGCTGTGTATAGTCCGTCCCTTTATCAAGCTCCTCATCCAGCTCCTGCAGCTCCTCCGCCATATCAATTGGCCAGGTCATGGCAGTCATTAAGTCTGCACATGCGATGGCCCGCTTGTCTTCCACGAGCCCCTTGCCTGCAGTCGCCAACAATATCGGTACAAGGTCGTTTGGGAGGACCCGGGTCTCCCAAAATATGCGCGCTACCGTACGCTCGTCGTCTGTGTCGTCCTTTCGCCAGAGCTTTTTCAGATCACGGAGACAACCGCTGACTTCATCGCCCATGCGGTAGGCGCCGCCTTCGTAACCACCGAGTGCATCGACAACGCGTTGGACGACGGGCTCTAAAATAGCTCTTCTGTCGATTTCTTCTGGACTGGATTCATGAGATGAGTGAATAGAAACGACGTCGTCATCCATGGGCGAGTGGTCTTGTAAGCAGAATGGAGTCACGGTGCTTCACGCGAATAAACTGTGATTGATGCAGACCACACGGTCAGTCACACCACGTGATGAAAGTCACAGTATCGAGTTTAACATGATTAGCCAAGTCTAATTAGACGAACAACGCAGTCTGACCCGGGTCTACGAGATACGTACACGACTTATACCTCGGTGTTGCCCTCTCCGATTCACGCGGTCCCCCCTCGCGTCGGGGACCTTATTGCTGGCTATCCCTGACCGTCTGCGTTCACACGAGATGGAGCAGCTTAGCTGCGGTCACTGAGTGCAGCGATACTGCGTTCCTCTTGCGTAGGCCACGGCACTTGTATCAACAGCGCGAATAGAATATGATGTATCAGAAATGCGACGACGTCATTTGACATATAACCTGTCAAAGGACGAGCTTCTCTTTCCCATGTCAGCGGGTAAGATAATTTCTCCACCGTGAAGTAAGCTTGAACATAACTCTCATAACTCTCGGAGCAAAACACAAACATATATCATGGACCTGAAGGAGAGCTGCGGCAGGGCTTTAAATTAGCGGAGAAAGCATAAACATAAGCAAAGAAGGGAAGATGGATCAAAATATCATCATCACAGTCGGGTGCTCCAAGGTACTTACTGCAGCACTTGCTCAGCGTCATGTCAAGCGTGGAGGTAAAGTGGACGGAGCGCCCCAGGTCACGTCGTTGGGCTGTGGATAAGTCAGGGTACTTCGACGCCACCGAGGGACGAAGTAATTCCATCATTTGAACGAGCAGGCACCCTGGGTCTGGGAAACACATAATCCCCGCACCGCTGTAATTACTCCTACAAATTGTCCTAGATGATGTTCGTCAATGATGCGCCCATCAGTTGGAGCCAAATTACTCACAAAGGTTACACGACACTGAGGAGAAGCAGTGGCTATGATGTGCCGTTTTTCTTCGCCGCCTTCTCCTTCTTCAACCTCTCCTTCTCGACATCTGCCTTGGCAATTTCGTGCGCTCCGTCATTTAGACCGAGTCGGTTCCGGGCGATCTGGGGGAATACAGGGAAAGTTTTCATTAGTAAAGAAAGCCGTAAGACCATCAGTAAGTGTGGTAATTCTGAACTTACCTCGATAGCATAGAACTGTATTCGTGTGACTAGACGCCATCATATTAGCACCACGGATGGGGGTTAATCAAAGATTACTATACCGAAAATAGTGTTCTTCTCCCCATACTCTTGTCTTGCATCTGTGCGGATGAGGGACCCAAAGTTGTAATCTTTCACTTTCTTTTCATACCTGAGATTGGGTCGAACTCTCAATTGACTCTTAGTGCATACCAATAGCACTTACACTTGACAAAACTCTCTCCACTTCTTCTTTCCAATCTCACTCTTCAGCCAGTCCTCATCGAGCTTGACAAGCGATGCATGATCCTGCTCGGTGAGCTCAGGGAACGCCGACATAGTATGCTCGTATATTTCGTCATCAAGCCTGTCCACTAAAATGAGCCGCTGCATGGCCCGATTAAAAGAGCGTTCTTAAGCCTCACTTTGTCAATTTGAGTGCACGCGGGGGAACTTTCTCCAGCAGATTCCAGTACGTCTTCCCAAGCCATGATGGCGTCAGCCGCAGTGAAAATTTGAATAGCTCGAGCTTCCCGCACCTGAGCATGTTCAACCGCTTTCACTGCAAATCTGCGGAGATTGACAGGGTTGGCATAGATCAATCTGCACTAGACGCCCAGTGTGTTTCGGCACTCACTGCTTCTCTATCTACGCTCACACGAAGCAAGGAGAACGAATTATGTCCATTAGTACAGGAAGATCATTGGAAGACGATTGGTCTACCTCGATGAGATTCTGAGCATTGTTAGGATCAAAGCTTTGAGTCGACATTCTGTTTCTGGGACTTGAAAAGTTGATGTGTAGGAGCTAGTGGACGGTGAGAAAGCCACTGCTTGTGAATTTTGAAGCGAATGTGTTCGCAGGCAGTGAACGCGCCGATCGTGACCGACTCGCACTTACTGAGACCGAGCGCCGCTGGCTAGGACATTAGGGTTAGGGTTCGGATAGTGCTAAAGCAAAGTGGGTTGCCAGTACTCTCCCAGACCCAGTAAAAGCGCAGTAGCCGTTTCTTCTTTATTATGTTTTGTTCAATGGCAGGGTGTGACATCTCCCCAAAACCTTAAAAACTGTATTTCTCGCATGCAAGGTGATTAACTCCTAGAACTTTGTTTTTGATTTCTTTTCAACCCCTAGACCAAAGCGTTTCAACTTTTCAAAATACTTTTGAACACGACTCGCAACCTGGCGTGGTGTCCTGCGACCACCCATGGCTTGCGATATTTTTGCCCATCTATGACAGCTTGAGTATGTTGAGCACAGACGAGATGATGAGAACTTACCGATTGCGCTCACCATCTGGAATATCCTCGAGGAGCCGTTCAAGCAGGTGCTGTTCAGATATTGACCATGCCTGCTTATAAGTTTCAGGTCTTGGCTTGTCTGTGTCTGCTTTTGATTCCAGTGCGGGTGGTGATGGCTCGGCTTTGGCCTTGTGGCTAACATCCTTGACTTCAGCTGAGTTACGCGAGCGTTTTCCAAGAGTAGACAGAGGGGGGATGGTGATCGACATGGACTCGGCGTTGGCCTTCATGTTAGTGTCGAGCGACCGAGGCTGGAGCTTGAGAGATGGCTTGCGCGAACGGGAAGATCGACTGAGGCTGTCAGACTGTGTGACAAGGGAGTGTCGTTTATTGATGGTCGAACTGCGTCTCCTGGACCATGATGCTAAAGGCTGAACAAGCTCTGGGGGTGCTATTGTGGATGGGGTAGATGGGACAGTCGTATTTGTGGAATCATCCACATCCATGGATGTACTGTCGTTTCCTGATGGCCAAAGGCTGCTCTCGCTGATATCAACCTCCCCACTTTCATCATCCACATCATTCCTGACAAATACTGCGTCAGCCACCTCTCGATTCTCAGCGACGGCGTCATATGTAATCTTTCTCTCTTTAAGTTTCTGTATCTTCGCATGTGCACGCTCACGCCTGCGCGTAGCTGTGAAGGATTCTTGGACGGGTGGTGTTTTGGTTTCTGTCTCTTCCTCCATGTCTTCGTCCTCGGATAACGTAGGCGGATCGAGACTGGCATTGAATGGAGATGCGTTAAGATTAGAATTAGACGTAAGATAGACTGCGTTATCAGGGTCTAGGCTTCCCAGGACGGGGTCGATGATGATTCGCCGTGCATCTTTGACGAATTGTTGGAGGGCGGAAAGAGGGGAATGTTGAGTGGTGTGTGGGACGCTCCACTCCGTGTGTGAGAGACGCTTTCGGACCGCAAACGTTCGTAATGGTGTGGGGTCTGCGATGAAGACGGGATCTCAGATTGCAGGAAGGTAAATGAAATAACAAAGCCCCTACCAGCCGAGGAGAAGACCTGCCAATGAAGCTCGTTCGCAAGGGGAGATATGGAACACTCATTATGTTCTGACAACCTCAAGCCAGGAGTATTGAGCTGTAAAATAATAATGGAGGGTGAACTATTAACAACGCGGTGAGCTGCATACCTTCGAACCGATATTCTCGGTGAAGACCTTGGGTTGGCTAAGAGCATCTGCCCTCAGTTTCCTAAGCCTGTCTATGTCGGCCTCCGCACGACCGAACAAAGATTTCTGAGTCTGTATGTAGGCGGACAGCGCCTCGAGCCTGTCAGAGTAATAAGTCGGCCATGTGCATCAAAAAAATAACAGCAGGCGTACGTCTCGGCGCGTCTCGAGTCCATGTATGCGATATCGTCCAGTTCATGGAATTAACTCTCTCTCTGAGAGTTGCACGAAACCAATTGTAGCAAGTCCAAGTCGATTCCTCTCTATAACAACCCCCAAGTGCTAAATTTTATTTTAAATTGATGTCGCTGATGTGACTATTATGGTACCTATTTCTCACGCCCGCGGATGTTCAACTGACCATCAAGTTCAACCGTGACCAGAGGACTCTCGTCGTCGTCCGAGACGGCGAGCACGCCTCCTTAGCTCACCATTCACAATGGCGTCTCAGATCGCTTCATCGCACTCAATCACCAACACTGCATCCTCCACGTCTTTATCACCCAGTCTTGCCAATCTGAACGCCCTATCTTCCCCCAGGCCTTCCCAGCAGCGATGCATGACGGCTTCAGCCCTACCACCTCCGACATCATTGAACCTGGTATCGCTTATTGATTTTCTCTCGCTGCTGAATGGGCAACTGATCGCGTCATACAGCCGGAACCTGTCTATGGTCATCCGGGGCACGCCCCAGCATCACCCCGGCGGCCGCCATCGCCTCTTCGTAACGAATTTACCCACAGAAGATTCTCAAATAGCAGCCACTCCGGAGATGATGATGACGATGATGACGAAGAAGAAGAAGATCACACGTGGCCACGCAGCCGCTCCCCTACTTCTGCCTCAGTCACTCAGTTCGCCGCCCACCTTGCAAACCGCGTCAATTCCTTCATCAGTCCCTCGGTCACAAGCAGACCTCTTCCGTCTGATGAAGAATTAGAAGCTGAAGCTCAGAGAGAGCGCGACAGAAGTCGACGAGAAGCCGAACGTATACTCACACGAGAAGCAGAAGAAAGGCGGACTGTGGAGGAACGCGTGCTTGCCATGATGAATAGTTCTCCGCAATCACTTCCCCCTCCTCGAAGCAGATCGCATACGCTACCAAATCCCCCCTCTCCCACGTATTCTCAGAAGGATAGTAGCCCCAGTTGGTGGACAGCCGCCAAAGCACGCTTGACTCCTACAAAAGATAAAGAACCTCTCACTCCAGCCCAGCAAGTCATTGAAGACACTAAGGCTCGTGAAAAGGAAACGAAGAATGCCAAAGGAAAGGACAAGGAATGGCCTGCCTCTTCTACGAGCAAATACACCAACCCCGCTTACCTCAACTTGAAAATACCCCCAGGCGGCCCTCCCCCTCGCACGTCATCTCCTACCTCCCCGACTCCAATTCGAACACCTGTAAACCTATCCCCTGCCCGTATCACACAAGCTCCGATCAATCTCTCGCCGGCTTCAATTCAGAGAGGAACTTCTCCAGGCGGCTCACCTGCACGCGAGCCACCTCCACTTTACGCTTCATTCACACCCTCGGGTACTCTAGATGTACCAGGTACACTGCTACTAATTGCGAAGCGCTTCGAGAAGCTTGAGAGATGGAGTGTCACCCACGTGCGTGCGCTCGAAGAGCGTATGGGTGATGTCGAGCGCTGGCTGGTTGACAAGGAAAATCAACGCAGTACGGAGAGGGAGTCTTCAAACAACGAGAAGCCCTCTCCAGAATCTGAGTTGGCTGCTATTCGAGGAGACGTCACTGAGCTACAGTCTCGCACGTCAGAGCTTGGCCGAGAGATGGCACGCCTTGCGACATCTCCTGCCGTTCTATCCTCTAATAGTGTCGTCCGTAGCTCGCCAGTTATGAGCACCGCCCCTCCGATAGAGTCGACCATTGTCAGCCCTCATGAATCCACCTTCTCTAGCACAGCCGACGGCACATTCTCCGAATTTTCATCCTCAAGTATTTCGGCTCTAGAAAATATCCGCAGCCTCTCCACTCCCCGCCGCGCTCCATCTCTTACAGCTCGCGAGTCGACGAGTCCACCCCTCGCTCGGGCGTCCACACGCCGTACACCGTCAGGGTCCAGGACGCGTCTTCCGTATCCAACGGGCGACTACACTAGCCCGGGGGAACTGATCTCCCCACCTCACACTCCAGCCAGCTCGCCTCCACTACCGGCACGTCCTACATCTATGATAATTTCGGGATTGCCAGCTTTGTCCAGTCCGCTGGAACTCCCCGCTGCACTGTCTCCGCCTGGTCATATGCCATCTCCTAGCCCGAGCGGCCTGCCCCCTCCCAGCATGCACAGCCCCCGCCGAGGCAGCGTGAGTCCTTCGCCTATGCAAGCAGGGCGTAAGCGATACACCGTCGCCCTTGGAGGGCCCATCGTAGCACCCGCTGAAGCTGAGCTCGACTACGAGAGCGAGCCTTCAGGGCTTGGCACATATTTCTCCTCTGCACTGGAGAGCAGTGATGACGACAAAGATTACCAAAACGCCCCAGATGATACCTTGGGGAAGAAATCCGCGTTCCGTGCGCTGACTGCTGCAAAGTTTGGTAGCGGTGATTTGGCGAGCGCTGCGCCTGCTAATGATAGCCCAGGTAACCGTACGCGCGCGCAGTCCACGTACGCTGGGTTCGGGAATCCACTGCAGAGCAACCAGTCGGTGTCTTCACAGTCATCGCACCGTTTCCGATCGCAGTCCATTGACTTCCGGTCGGATAGCACGTTTGGTGGCGACCCAGCCAAATTTGTGGATCCGCTTGTTTTGCGGCGGCAGGAGAAGACGGAGAAGGGCAAGGGTAAGCCCCTAGTGGGTCCAGGAAAGAAGGTTCCTGTAGGACAGCTCGTGGCGTTCTTTGATTCGGAGCGTCGTTGAGTGTGCGCTGTTATTTTTGCGACGATGTTTGACTTTCACGCTCCCATCTTATGGCCTTGGAAATCTGAATACTGACTTGATCTCAGACTTATTTCATGGCTATATACCACAGTAATGCTTGGTTTTGGTTTTGGTTTGTGTAATTTTGATTGTTGCTATCGTTGCTTTTGAACTAGGGGTTTCCTACTATTGCAGAAGGATGTATACTTGCTTTGTTGGTACGATGCCTTATCCTCGTACGTGTTGTCACGCCTAATAAGGCCTTATAACTGTCCGTCACAACCAATGCGCAACGGTAGCGAATTGGGGACCGGGTGGGTAAGGGGCATCACAATGCTATGGTTTCGTCACGCTATAAGAGGCTGTAAGTAAGAGGTGAAGCAGGGAAGGACTGTTCCTGTCGTTCAACTGTTAACATGCAAGGAAATGTGCCGTATAACGACCAATGTTTGAGACGAAGGGCCGGTCCCGACCTGCTTATCAGGACCCTTACTAGGACTCAAGATGAGGTTCACTGGTGCCTTTTGTGACAGGGGTGGTAAGGTTCAGAGTGCCTTTCGCTGAGATGGCGGACATGCAAAACGAAGGTATAGGACGTGTGCGACCGCCCGACTACTGTTTCGCGGAGAGAGAGCGATGCTTCAACGTTAACCCCTGGTAGGTACTCTGCACCTTAGCTGATACCCGATCCAGTGGCGCATATATCAATGCGTCGACACGGAGGAACAGAGATCAAGCTCTCAATACGCCACAGGAAGTGAGCGTAGTTACCTTCCAGTGGGTAAGTGATGGGAGTGAAGGGACATCAAGAGCTGGCATTGGCAGATAGTAACATCTGGTCATTAGGGGACTTCGCAGAATGATTGTTATGGATCCAAGCGATTAATTGAAGATTCTCCTACAGTTAGAAGCCGCCATGCTCCATGCGTCCAGCAGTCCGTCTTCAGTAACCATATTCAAGAGCAGGGCACCCGGATTTCTCATACAAATGGAGAGTAAGAGTTTGTCGTGGCTATACTCAGAGCCCTCAATTACGGAGACCATGATCCTTTCAATATTGGCGAGTCTGGTATCTTCGTTTGTGTATCAGTCCGGAGACTCTCAATACAGCGCATCAAAATGATTCGTGAGAAGCATTGCAGGGCGGGATTCAGAACAGAACATGAGAGCTTCCAGAGTGATGTGTTCAGGGAGGGGGGTGGCAGAACGACGGTGAATAACGGACGGTAGTTGCATATCTGGATGACGGTGAAATAAGAGGTAAATTGATGAAGCTGCTAGAACCGGTGCTGCGATGCCAGAGGCAGAGACATGCAGAGACGACCCAAGTGCTGCAGTGATCGAATGGCTGGTAACTAGCGGTTGGTGAAAAGTTAAAACAGCAGTGAGTGAGTGATGCTCATGTTCTGGAATGACATAGGGCTATCTTTCCCCATCAAGGAATGTCTTGGATCATGGTATGGAAACCTCCGAACTCCCCCCGTTTGATACACGCACAATCCTGCTGCTCAAGGTACCCGCGCGGTATTTCTTACTTGGACCAACCAAGGCGTAGATTTCTTCTAGAATGCCGAGCGGAGTCTCCGTACAATTTGACCTCGGCATAAAGCCACTTCATAAAGGTAATTGGAACCTCCCGCCTGGCAGCATGAAGGGAAAAAAACGTTGTGAACGTTCCTTGGGCCACATAATGGTGTAGTCCTATTTTGTCATTGATTGTGAGAACGAACTAGGTTCATCAGGCAGGGTGAAAGATGAAATTTGGAGCGGAATGACTGGAATGGCGGAGATAAGGCAACAGACAAATTTAACATAACTAAATTTCACCTGGAACTGTGTGTGTATGGAAGTGGTAACCGATAATCGGAACGGAACATAGGCCTAAAGCACCCCGTAGTATCCCAAGTTTCGCGTTCCTGTCAAGCCTGCAGGACACGGAGAGATGTCCAAACAACCCGAACAATCGTTCGTCATAGTCCGTCGTAGTCGGCCGGGATTAGTATTCTTCATTCTTACTGTCTAATAAAGCCTGCAGGTGAAAAACCAAGTATGCGGCATGCACATGTAGCCCAGACTTGAAATTCGAAGGACATCAGGCTGGTGTCTTCTGAGTGACATAAATTATTTTGGATCAAGTGCATCAGTTCAGCCTTAGCTAATAGCAGATGTGCATACCTTGTGTATTGGTCCAAGTCGATCCAAGTCTGGACAACTACATGCAGGTATTGAGACTCAATTCTATCACAACGAGGCTCATTAGTGTGAAGTTCATTGGCCACCTACTGAATGATAAGTACCCTGGTCTTATATGGTTGCGCAGCTGATAGAGCATGCATTATGGCAGTGCGGAGCAACTCATTGGAAATTCAAATTCAAATTGCCATTCGCCGCAGATAGGGGTCACGTGAAGCGTAATTGCAGCTAGACCATGACATAGTACTCCCACTGCTCAGTCACCCTACCATGTCGCAGAGAATGTCCCAACCTTTGTATACGGACAATCCTTTGAGCAAATTCGCACTTGGAGAAAAGGATGACAGGCAAGCCCAATTGATCTCTTGCTGGCTCAATTTACTTTGTTCTAAATTCTTCCCCACCTAGGTCACAAAACCATTCCCAGGAAATTCCTTCCCGCAAACCTTTCGACACGCAGGAAGAGGTTATTGCATTCTTGGAACGGTTCAAGGATTTGATCAAAGATAATCTGGCAAAGGAAGAACTCATAGATGATCCCACCGAGGTTGTTCTTGACAGGCTTGCTGTCTCACTTGACTGGACGCTAGTCACGGTAAGTCCAAGTCTCAACAGAAGTATGGATGCCCTGTTCCATCCCTGATCACACGTGCTGCTGTCCCACAATTTAGGCCATGTTTTTCATGATAACGGGCGTGTTTTATTTGCGATCACCCGCTTTCGCAGCGTTTGGGGATGGAACCACGCATCAACTTATTTTGAAAATGATCCAAATCACAAACGATACCGCAACGAATAACGTACTACTCGCGCTGTTGGCACAAACACCTTCGCCTGAATCGCCTCGTTACACGCTCTCCCGCGAGCTCATACAGACCAGCATCCTATCAAGCTGCTTCTTCGCATTCCTCATGATCCTGGGGAAACTCTCCATAGGCCGCAATGGGCTCAACCTGAACATGCCATCTCATCGCAGGTCTCGTAGCCTCCTCAAGTCTGGGAGGCAATCTTTACTTGGGTCGTCGCCAGTCACATCAAGGTGGCACATACTGATTCTCAAACCACTGCCAAATATCTTTCTATGTACCCAACTTCTGCTTGGCATAGCATTCATCGTTGCGCATCATCTCGCTATGTAATCCTCCTCGTTCTTCGGAGCCATCGTCAAATCATCCTTTCAGTTTCTCAAATCGTCTTTGGCTGAACAACACTTCCCACCATTTCGTTCCTGCGACTTTTCATTTGAGCAGGTCTTCCCTGCTATGGCAGGTTCTCCAAAACTCACGCTGTATGTTACCATTTTGCTAGTTTCGCCTAGTCAGACCTTGATTGACAAGGGAAGATAGTTACCGTTTTACAGCATTTTCCGCGTGCGAGTAGTCTCGCTGTCACGCGCGCGAGAGGTGTCCTAAGTGGATTATTTGGCTGGTCCAATTCCATTCTGCACCATGTACTACATATCCGTGTCTTAGTTATTGATGATATCATGAAACGCCCGCAGCCGTACGCATT